>CAXIVS010000044.1:27500-30252 GCA_964035775.1 Osedax frankpressi
AATTTTTGTATTTGTAAATATTTTATTAATTTTTCGCAATTATAAAAATTTTCGAACTTGTAAAAATTTTTTACTTGTAAATTTTTTAACTCGTAAATTTTTTGTATCCTTAAAATTTTTTTTAATTTTTGTATTTGTAAATATTTTATTAATTTTTATGGTCGTAAAAAAAACCCGACATAAAAACCTTATAATAAATATTTAAAAAAATATCACCCCCACCCCCCCCCCCCGAAGCATCAAAATTTAAAATGTTTTGTATTTTAATGCTCAGGGTTTGGTTTCGGCTGAAATGTGTATTATTAAAGTAAATTTAATAACACCCGCAATCAACTTTCACCAATTAATTCAACTTCGTCTTCGAGTCCTCGATATTGAACTTCGTCTTCGGGTCCTCGATATTAAACTTCGTCTTCGGGTTCTCGATATTAAACTTCGTCTTCGGGTCCTCGATATTAAACTTCGTCTTCGGGTTCTCGATATTAAACTTCGTCTTCGGGTCCTCGATATTAAACTTCGTCTTCGGGTCCTCGATATTAAACTTTGTCTGTTAACGTTAACGTTAACGTTAACGTTAACGTTAACGTTAACGTTAAACTCATAGTATTCGTATGATCTTCGATAGAAATTCCGTTAAACTTGTACCCGCACGTTAGTCTCTACGCTCGTTGTTCACAATGTTAGATTTCGATAACCTTAATCGTATTTACTCCCGCCGTTTACCCTTGTTCGGTTGAATTTCATTACTTTTACATTCGGAGCACTGCGTAGAAATCATATCGCTTCATCACCGGCATAAGAATATCGTTACCGCGGCTTTCATTTTAAGGGCTAGTTGATTCGGCAGGTGAGTTGTTACACACTCCTTAGCGGATTCCGACTTCTATGGCCACCGCCCTGCTGTCTATATCAATCAACACCTTTGGCGCGGTTCTCAAACAGCCTTTTCACCTTTTCACGAGCGTCGTCTCGAGTAGGCATAACGCTCCTTTCCAGTCCCGATGCGCCTCGGGCAGGCTCAACAAAATTACCGATCCGAAAGACCGTGCAGGCTTGAATAACCTTAATAGACAAATACCGGGATTACCACTCCACCACGACATCGCCTCCGTTGGTCTGTGTCCAGCGGGCGCTACGTAGAGGTAGAGATTATCTTGATGGCATACGCGTATGCCACCCTTGCTCAACAGGTATGCACATGTGCGAGTAACTAGTCATCACTTTTCAGGCGGATTCAGACAGACTTATCGGGCCAATACCCTTAATAGACAAATACCGGGATTACCACTCCACCACGACATCGCCTCCGTTGGTCTGTGTCCAGCGGGCGCTACGTAGAGGTAGAGATTATCTTGATGGCATACGCGTATGCCACCCTTGCTCAACAGGTATGCACATGTGCGAGTAACTAGTCATCACTTTTCAGGCGGATTCATATAGACTTATCAGGTCATATACCCTTAATAGAGTCATAGTTACTGCCGCCAAGGATATCATGATTAATCGTCTTAGTTGGTTAATACAATATGCGTTGCTAAATACAATTTAATGTACAAAATCAACGATTATTCAGTATCGTTTAAATAAAACTCCCCGATAAACCGAAACAATTACGAACGATTTGTATTCGAGTTATTTCAGGATATCGGAGAAATTGAATATGAATAAATATGAATATTTAATAAAAAAAAATTTTTTGTCTCGAAAATTTTTTTTTTTGAGGCCCGTGGGCCTCCTCGCGAAAAAATACGTGTTTTTTTCAATTTTTGACATAGGTGCAGTTGACGACTTTTTTTTTTTTTTTTTTAGTTAGCTACGGATTATGATTCGTTCTGTTCTAACTAGTGTAAATAGCTATGTCGCAACTTTTACTTATCAATTGTTAAAAAGTTATAGGCGGTTGAATTTTTGTTTTTTTTTTTTAGACCTCAATAACTCTTAAAGTAATGCGAATTGTATGACCATTCAAACTGTCCGACCTTATATTAATACGAAGATAATTATTTAATTAAAAAAAGTACAATATTTTTTTTGAAAATTTTTTTAGTCTCCGTCCTACTCAAATTTTCAAAAAATCGAGCTCGAAGCTCCGATTTTTGCGAAAAAAGCTTGCTCACGGGCAAGGGAAAAAAGTATCGTGTTAAGCAGCCGCTTTTTTTTTTTTTTTTTCTCTAAAATGCCGTAATAAGTGGGGAGAATTAAAAAAAAAAAAATTTCCATGGAGCCGAAAAACTTAGTCAAATTTTATAAAAAAAATTCACAAAAAATTTTACTAAGTTATTCGGCTTCATGGAAATTTTTTTTTAATTCTCCCGACTTATTACGGCATTTTAGAAAACAAATTATAAAAATAGCGGCTGTTGAACAAACCTTTTTTTAATGCCCAATCTAATCTCTTTTTGGCGAATTTCGGAGCGTCGAACTCGATTTTTTAAAAAATATATATAATTGCAAAGGTTTTTTTTTTTTTTTTTTTTTCCTTTAAAATGCGGTAATATAACAGGATTTTTTTTTTTTTTAATTGATTTAATTTTTGTAAAAAAAATTCTAAAAAAATTTGACTAAGTTATTCGGGTCCATGAAAAAAAATTTTTTTTTAATTTTCCCCACCTATTACGGCATTTTAGAAAAAAAAAAAAAAAAAAGCGGCTGCTTAACACGATACTTTTTTCCCTTGCCCGTGAACAAGCTTTTTTCGCAAAAATCGGAGCTTCGAGCTCGATTTTTTGAAAATTTGACTTTGACGGCGACT
>CAXIVS010000047.1:10000-13196 GCA_964035775.1 Osedax frankpressi
CGTTGCCTATATGCGAAATCAAATAGTTTTCTCTTCGATTAGTTAGTTTTGCCTAATTAATTGTTTACCGAGTTGAAAACTCTTAGTCCGTCTCAGAACACGAATAGTTAGGTTCGCCTAATTAATTCGTTGCCTATATGCGAAATCAAAATAGTTTTCTCTTCGATTAGTTAGGTTTGCCTAATTAATTGTTTACCGAGTTGAAAACTCTTAGTCCGTCTCAGAACACGAATAGTTAGGTTCGCCTAATTAATTCGTTGCCTATATGCGAAATCAAAATAGTTTTCTCTTCGATTAGTTAGGTTTGCCTAATTAATTGTTTACCGAGTTGAAAACTCTTAGTCCGTCTCAGAACACGAATAGTTAGGTTCGCCTAATTAATTCGTTGCCTATATGCGAAATCAAAATAGTTTTCTCTTCGATTAGTTAGGTTTGCCTAATTAATTATTTGCTTATTGGTGAAATAATAAACCTTTCCACTGCGATTATATCACGGTGAATTGGTTTGATTTACTTGCATAAGTAAAAATTGCATTGATACAAATGAAAATTGTTTGACTAGCTTTGATTTATCTAAAATTTTAACCATTTCACTATGATTTTATCATGGTGAAATGGTTTTTTATACGTAAAGTACTTCCGAACATTTTATAATTATTTCTGATTTGTGAAAATTTTCAAAGTTGGATATTTTTAACATTTTTGTACACGTGAATATTTTATTAATTGTGAAAATTCGAAAAATTTTGACTCTAAAAAAAATGTTCTTAATTTTTCGTAATTATAAAACTTTTCGAACTTGTAAAAATTTTTACTTGTAAATTTTTTAAAATTTTTGTATTTGTAAATATTTATTAATTTTTCGCAATTATAAAAATTTTCGAACTTGTAAAAATTTTTTACTTGTAAATTTTTTAACTCGTAAAATTTTTGTATCCTTAAATTTTTTTTAATTTTTGTATTTGTAAATATTTTATTAATTTTTCGCAATTATAAAAATTTTCGAACTTGTAAAAATTTTTTACTTGTAAATTTTTTAACTCGTAAATTTTTTGTATCCTTAAAATTTTTTTTAATTTTTGTATTTGTAAATATTTTATTAATTTTTATGGTCGTAAAAAAACCCGACATAAAAACCTTATAATAAATATTTAAAAAAATATCACCCCCACCCCCCCCCCGAAGCATCAAAATTTAAAATGTTTTGTATTTTAATGCTCAGGGTTTGGTTTCGGCTGAAATGTGTATTATTAAAGTAAATTTAATAACACCCGCAATCAACTTTCACCAATTAATTCAACTTCGTCTTCGAGTCCTCGATATTAAACTTCGTCTTCGGGTCCTCGATATTAAACTTCGTCTTCGGGTTCTCGATATTAAACTTCGTCTTCGGGTCCTCGATATTAAACTTCGTCTTCGGGTTCTCGATATTAAACTTCGTCTTCGGGTCCTCGATATTAAACTTCGTCTTCGGGTCCTCGATATTAAACTTTGTCTGTTAACGTTAACGTTAACGTTAACGTTAACGTTAACGTTAACGTTAAAACTCATAGTATTCGTATGATCTTCGATAGAAATTCCGTTAAACTTGTACCCGCACGTTAGTCTCTACGCTCGTTGTTCACAATGTTAGATTTCGATAACCTTAATCGTATTTACTCCCGCCGTTTACCCTTGTTCGGTTGAATTTCATTACTTTTACATTCGGAGCACTGCGTAGAAATCATATCGCTTCATCACCGGCATAAGAATATCGTTACCGCGGCTTTCATTTTAAGGGCTAGTTGATTCGGCAGGTGAGTTGTTACACACTCCTTAGCGGATTCCGACTTCTATGGCCACCGCCCTGCTGTCTATATCAATCAACACCTTTGGCGCGGTTCTCAAACAGCCTTTTCACCTTTTCACGAGCGTCGTCTCGAGTAGGCATAACGCTCCTTTCCAGTCCCGATGCGCCCTCGGGCAGGCTCAACAAAATTACCGATCCGAAAGACCGTGCAGGCTTGAATAACCTTAATAGACAAATACCGGGATTACCACTCCACCACGACATCGCCTCCGTTGGTCTGTGTCCAGCGGGCGCTACGTAGAGGTAGAGATTATCTTGATGGCATACGCGTATGCCACCCTTGCTCAACAGGTATGCACATGTGCGAGTAACTAGTCATCACTTTTCAGGCGGATTCAGACAGACTTATCGGGCCAATACCCTTAATAGACAAATACCGGGATTACCACTCCACCACGACATCGCCTCCGTTGGTCTGTGTCCAGCGGGCGCTACGTAGAGGTAAAGATTATCTTGATGGCATACGCGTATGCCACCCTTGCTCAACAGGTATGCACATGTGCGAGTAACTAGTCATCACTTTTCAGGCGGATTCAGACAGACTTATCGGGCCAATACCCTTAATAGACAAATACCGGGATTACCACTCCACCACGACATCGCCTCCGTTGGTCTGTGTCCAGCGGGCGCTACGTAGAGGTAGAGATTATCTTGATGGCATACGCGTATGCCACCCTTGCTCAACAGGTATGCACATGTGCGAGTAACTAGTCATCACTTTTCAGGCGGATTCAGACAGACTTATCGGGCCAATACCCTTAATAGACAAATACCGGGATTACCACTCCACCACGACATCGCCTCCGTTGGTCTGTGTCCAGCGGGCGCTACGTAGAGGTAAAGATTATCTTGATGGCATACGCGTATGCCACCCTTGCTCAACAGGTATGCACATGTGCGAGTAACTAGTCATCACTTTTCAGGCGGATTCAGACAGACTTATCGGGCCAATACCCTTAATAGACAAATACCGGGATTACCACTCCACCACGACATCGCCTCCGTTGGTCTGTGTCCAGCGGGCGCTACGTAGAGGTAGAGATTATCTTGATGGCATACGCGTATGCCACCCTTGCTCAACAGGTATGCACATGTGCGAGTAACTAGTCATCACTTTTCAGGCGGATTCAGACAGACTTATCGGGCCAAATACCCTTAATAGACAAATACCGGGATTACCACTCCACCACGACATCGCCTCCGTTGGTCTGTGTCCAGCGGGCGCTACGTAGAGGTAGAGATTATCTTTGATGGCATACGCGTATGCCACCCTTGCTCAACAGGTATGCACATGTGCGAGTAACTAGTCATCACTTTTCAGGCGGATTCATATAGACTTATCAGGTC
>CAXIVS010000048.1:7500-18168 GCA_964035775.1 Osedax frankpressi
AAGTCAAATTTTCAAAAAATCGAGCTCGAAGCTCCGATTTTTGCGAAAAAAGCTTGTTCACGGGCAAGGGAAAAAAGTATCGTGTTAAGCAGCCGCTTTTTTTTTTTTTTTTTTCTAAAATGCCGTAATAGGTGGGGAAAATTAAAAAAAAAATTTTTTTCATGGACCCGAATAACTTAGTCAAATTTTTTTAGAATTTTTTTTACAAAAATTAAATCAATTAAAAAAAAAAAAAATCCTGTTATATTACCGCGTTTTAAAGGAAAAAAAAAAAAAAAAAAAAACCTTTGCAATTATATATATTTTTTAAAAAATCGAGTTCGACGCTCCGAAATTCGCCAAAAAGAGATTAGATTGGGCATTAAAAAAAGGTTTGTTCAACAGCCGCTATTTTTATAATTTGTTTTCTAAAATGCCGTAATAAGTCGGGAGAATTAAAAAAAAATTTCCATGAAGCCGAATAACTTAGTAAAATTTTTTGTGAATTTTTTTTATAAAATTTGACTAAGTTTTTCGGCTCCATGGAAATTTTTTTTTTTTTAATTCTCCCCACTTATTACGGCATTTTAGAGAGAGGAAAAAAAAAAAAGCGGCTGCTTAACACGATACTTTTTTCCCTTGCCCGTGAACAAGCTTTTTTCGCAAAAATCGGAGCTTCGAGCTCGATTTTTTGAAAATTTGACTTTGACGGCGACTAAAAAAATTTTCAAAAAAAATATTGTACTTTTTTTAATTAAATAATTATCTTCGTATTAATATAAGGTCGGACAGTTTGAATGGTCATACAATTCGCATTACTTTAAGAGTTATTGAGGTCTAAAAAAAAAAAAACAAAAATTCAACCGCCTATAACTTTTTAACAATTGATAAGTAAAAGTTGCGACATAGCTATTTACACTAGTTAGAACAGAACGAATCATAATCCGTAGCTAACTAAAAAAAAAAAAAAAAAAGTCGTCAACTGCACCTATGTCAAAAATTGAAAAAAACACGTATTTTTTCGCGAGGAGGCCCACGGGCCTCAAAAAAAAAAATTTTCGAGACAAAAAATTTTTTTTTATTAAATATTCATATTTATTCATATTCAATTTCTCCGATATCCTGAAATAACTCGAATACAAATCGTTCGTAATTGTTTCGGTTTATCGGGGAGTTTTATTTAAACGATACTGAATAATCGTTGATTTTGTACATTAAATTGTATTTAGCAACGCATATTGTATTAACCAACTAAGACGATTAATCATGATATCCTTGGCGGCAGTAACTATGACTCTATTAAGGGTATATGACCTGATAAGTCTATATGAATCCGCCTGAAAAGTGATGACTAGTTACTCGCACATGTGCATACCTGTTGAGCAAGGGTGGCATACGCGTATGCCATCAAGATAATCTCTACCTCTACGTAGCGCCCGCTGGACACAGACCAACGGAGGCGATGTCGTGGTGGAGTGGTAATCCCGGTATTTGTCTATTAAGGGTATTGGCCCGATAAGTCTGTCTGAATCCGCCTGAAAAGTGATGACTAGTTACTCGCACATGTGCATACCTGTTGAGCAAGGGTGGCATACGCGTATGCCATCAAGATAATCTCTACCTCTACGTAGCGCCCGCTGGACACAGACCAACGGAGGCGATGTCGTGGTGGAGTGGTAATCCCGGTATTTGTCTATTAAGGGTATTGGCCCGATAAGTCTGTCTGAATCCGCCTGAAAAGTGATGACTAGTTACTCGCACATGTGCATACCTGTTGAGCAAGGGTGGCATACGCGTATGCCATCAAGATAATCTCTACCTCTACGTAGCGCCCGCTGGACACAGACCAACGGAGGCGATGTCGTGGTGGAGTGGTAATCCCGGTATTTGTCTATTAAGGTTATTCAAGCCTGCACGGTCTTTCGGATCGGTAATTTTGTTGAGCCTGCCCGAGGCGCATCGGGACTGGAAAGGAGCGTTATGCCTACTCGAGACGACGCTCGTGAAAAGGTGAAAAGGCTGTTTGAGAACCGCGCCAAAGGTGTTGATTGATATAGACAGCAGGGCGGTGGCCATAGAAGTCGGAATCCGCTAAGGAGTGTGTAACAACTCACCTGCCGAATCAACTAGCCCTTAAAATGAAAGCCGCGGTAACGATATTCTTATGCCGGTGATGAAGCGATGTGATTTCTACGCAGTGCTCCGAATGTAAAAGTAATGAAATTCAACCGAACAAGGGTAAACGGCGGGAGTAAATACGATTAAGGTTATCGAAATCTAACATTGTGAACAACGAGCGTAGAGACTAACGTGCGGGTACAAGTTTAACGGAATTTCTATCGAAGATCATACGAATACTATGAGTTTAACGTTAACGTTAACGTTAACGTTAACGTTAACAGACAAAGTTTAATATCGAGGACCCGAAGACGAAGTTTAATATCGAGGACCCGAAGACGAAGTTTAATATCGAGAACCCGAAGACGAAGTTTAATATCGAGGACCCGAAGACGAAGTTTAATATCGAGAACCCGAAGACGAAGTTTAATATCGAGGACCCGAAGACGAAGTTTAATATCGAGGACTCGAAGACGAAGTTGAATTAATTGGTGAAAGTTGATTGCGGGTGTTATTAAATTTACTTTAATAATACACATTTCAGCCGAAACCAAACCCTGAGCATTAAAATACAAAACATTTTAAATTTTGATGCTATATAAATATGACTGATTTGATCTAATAAATGCGACCTTTACACGAGTGTTCCAGTCATATGAATGCACAGTATTAGCTCTAGAATTACTACAGTTATCCGAGTAGGACATATGATCCAGTAAATAGTGACCGATTTAATGAGCCATTCGCGGTTTCACTTTGTTTAAGTTTGTACTTAGACATGCATGGCTTAATCTTTGAGACAAGCATATGACTACTGGCAGGATCAACCAGATAACTCAATGAAAACTATTTAAGTTAGACCGAAAAATCAACGAATAAACGACGATCTAACATAAAAAGAACGCATATCTCCAAGTTACGATACCTCAGAAATACGTTTTCACGCGAACTTCTTAACGAATACAGAGTTGCGATGGTATGGTGTACATACCGGATTATGCGCAGCCGACACTCGAATACACGAGCCGTACGTTACAAGAAATCACTTTAGATATAATCTTTAATCGAGACCGAATACATAATTGAGGACCAAGGTTACGAAAATGTTAGCGCTAATCAATACAGGAATTTCCGAAAAACTTCACTGCCGGTGTTTAGCAACAAGTGTCTTTGACGTATAATTCACTTATTAGAATGAATTAATTAATAAAAATTAAATACAGCCAGAATACATTTTTAAGAATTAATTTTTCAAACATCGAGTAATTAAAGTACGATATGAATGCGTTGCAACGTATTTTCAATCAATAATATGTTACTAATAATGTTCGATTTAGTCATATAATTTATAATTTTGTGGAAAATGAACATTAGAAATTAACAATTACCAAAGGTGACGTATAAACCAAATATCCCATACAATTCCACGTCATTACATCGCGGTTACATCCCTACGAACGATAAAACTTGCAAACTAATAAGAGGCGAAGAACAAATATCCTGTACAAATAACATAATCTCAATTCATCATAAAGTAAATATCAAGATAAAATAACGTCGAATTTATCGCATACATAGCAAACTAGGTATGTTTCGTTTTAATGTTCGATATAATAGAAACATCGTAATGTTTAGACCTAAAGAACACGTTATAGTAACTTTTGACGATAATTATAATTACCGATTGAGCTTATTTAAACAACTGAATGTTTAATTTAAAAAAATTTTTTGTCTCGAAATTTTTTTTTTTTGAGGCCCGCGGGCCTCCTCGCGAAAAAATACGTGTTTTTTTCAATTTTTGACATAGGTGCAGTTGACGACTTTTTTTTTTTTTTTTTTTGTTAGCTACCGATTTTGACTCGTTTTGTTCTAACTAGTGTAAATAGCTATGTCGCAACTTTTTCTTTTCAATTGTTAAAAAGTTATAGGCGGTTGAAAATTTTTTTTTTTTTTTTTAGACCTCAATAACTCCTAAAGTAATGCGAATTATATGACCATTCTAACTGTCCGACCTTATATTAATACGAAGATAATTATTTAATTAAAAAAAGTACAATATTTTTTTTGAAAATTTTTTTAGTCGCCGTCAAAGTCAAATTTTCAAAAAATCGAGCTCGAAGCTCCGATTTTTGCGAAAAAAGCTTGTTCACGGGCAAGGGAAAAAAGTATCGTGTTAAGCAGCCGCTTTTTTTTTTTTTTTTTCTAAAATGCCGTAATAGGTGGGGAAAATTAAAAAAAAAATTTTTTTCATGGACCCGAATAACTTAGTCAAATTTTTTTAGAATTTTTTTTACAAAAATTAAATCAATTAAAAAAAAAAAAAATCCTGTTATATTACCGCGTTTTAAAGGAAAAAAAAAAAAAAAAAAAAACCTTTGCAATTATATATATTTTTTAAAAAATCGAGTTCGACGCTCCGAAATTCGCCAAAAAGAGATTAGATTGGGCATTAAAAAAAGGTTTGTTCAACAGCCGCTATTTTTATAATTTGTTTTCTAAAATGCCGTAATAAGTCGGGAGAATTAAAAAAAAATTTCCATGAAGCCGAATAACTTAGTAAAATTTTTTGTGAATTTTTTTTATAAAATTTGACTAAGTTTTTCGGCTCCATGGAAATTTTTTTTTTTTTAATTCTCCCCACTTATTACGGCATTTTAGAGAGAGGAAAAAAAAAAAAGCGGCTGCTTAACACGATACTTTTTTCCCTTGCCCGTGAACAAGCTTTTTTCGCAAAAATCGGAGCTTCGAGCTCGATTTTTTGAAAATTTGACTTTGACGGCGACTAAAAAAATTTTCAAAAAAAATATTGTACTTTTTTTAATTAAATAATTATCTTCGTATTAATATAAGGTCGGACAGTTTGAATGGTCATACAATTCGCATTACTTTAAGAGTTATTGAGGTCTAAAAAAAAAAAAACAAAAATTCAACCGCCTATAACTTTTTAACAATTGATAAGTAAAAGTTGCGACATAGCTATTTACACTAGTTAGAACAGAACGAATCATAATCCGTAGCTAACTAAAAAAAAAAAAAAAAAAAGTCGTCAACTGCACCTATGTCAAAAATTGAAAAAAACACGTATTTTTTCGCGAGGAGGCCCACGGGCCTCAAAAAAAAAAATTTTCGAGACAAAAAATTTTTTTTTATTAAATATTCATATTTATTCATATTCAATTTCTCCGATATCCTGAAATAACTCGAATACAAATCGTTCGTAATTGTTTCGGTTTATCGGGGAGTTTTATTTAAACGATACTGAATAATCGTTGATTTTGTACATTAAATTGTATTTAGCAACGCATATTGTATTAACCAACTAAGACGATTAATCATGATATCCTTGGCGGCAGTAACTATGACTCTATTAAGGGTATATGACCTGATAAGTCTATATGAATCCGCCTGAAAAGTGATGACTAGTTACTCGCACATGTGCATACCTGTTGAGCAAGGGTGGCATACGCGTATGCCATCAAGATAATCTCTACCTCTACGTAGCGCCCGCTGGACACAGACCAACGGAGGCGATGTCGTGGTGGAGTGGTAATCCCGGTATTTGTCTATTAAGGGTATTGGCCCGATAAGTCTGTCTGAATCCGCCTGAAAAGTGATGACTAGTTACTCGCACATGTGCATACCTGTTGAGCAAGGGTGGCATACGCGTATGCCATCAAGATAATCTCTACCTCTACGTAGCGCCCGCTGGACACAGACCAACGGAGGCGATGTCGTGGTGGAGTGGTAATCCCGGTATTTGTCTATTAAGGGTATTGGCCCGATAAGTCTGTCTGAATCCGCCTGAAAAGTGATGACTAGTTACTCGCACATGTGCATACCTGTTGAGCAAGGGTGGCATACGCGTATGCCATCAAGATAATCTCTACCTCTACGTAGCGCCCGCTGGACACAGACCAACGGAGGCGATGTCGTGGTGGAGTGGTAATCCCGGTATTTGTCTATTAAGGTTATTCAAGCCTGCACGGTCTTTCGGATCGGTAATTTTGTTGAGCCTGCCCGAGGCGCATCGGGACTGGAAAGGAGCGTTATGCCTACTCGAGACGACGCTCGTGAAAAGGTGAAAAGGCTGTTTGAGAACCGCGCCAAAGGTGTTGATTGATATAGACAGCAGGGCGGTGGCCATAGAAGTCGGAATCCGCTAAGGAGTGTGTAACAACTCACCTGCCGAATCAACTAGCCCTTAAAATGAAAGCCGCGGTAACGATATTCTTATGCCGGTGATGAAGCGATGTGATTTCTACGCAGTGCTCCGAATGTAAAAGTAATGAAATTCAACCGAACAAGGGTAAACGGCGGGAGTAAATACGATTAAGGTTATCGAAATCTAACATTGTGAACAACGAGCGTAGAGACTAACGTGCGGGTACAAGTTTAACGGAATTTCTATCGAAGATCATACGAATACTATGAGTTTAACGTTAACGTTAACGTTAACGTTAACGTTAACAGACAAAGTTTAATATCGAGGACCCGAAGACGAAGTTTAATATCGAGGACCCGAAGACGAAGTTTAATATCGAGAACCCGAAGACGAAGTTTAATATCGAGGACCCGAAGACGAAGTTTAATATCGAGAACCCGAAGACGAAGTTTAATATCGAGGACCCGAAGACGAAGTTTAATATCGAGGACTCGAAGACGAAGTTGAATTAATTGGTGAAAGTTGATTGCGGGTGTTATTAAATTTACTTTAATAATACACATTTCAGCCGAAACCAAACCCTGAGCATTAAAATACAAAACATTTTAAATTTTGATGCTTCGGGGGGGGGGGGTGGGGGTGATATTTTTTTAAATATTTATTATAAGGTTTTTATGTCGGGTTTTTTTTACGACCATAAAAATTAATAAAATATTTACAAATACAAAAATTAAAAAAAATTTTAAGGATACAAAAAATTTACGAGTTAAAAAATTTACAAGTAAAAAATTTTTACAAGTTCGAAAATTTTTATAATTGCGAAAAATTAATAAAATATTTACAAATACAAAAATTAAAAAAAATTTAAGGATACAAAAATTTTACGAGTTAAAAAATTTACAAGTAAAAAATTTTTACAAGTTCGAAAATTTTTATAATTGCGAAAAATTAATAAAATATTTACAAATACAAAAATTTTAAAAAAATTTACAAGTAAAAAATTTTTACAAGTTCGAAAAGTTTTATAATTACGAAAAATTAAGAACATTTTTTTTAGAGTCAAAATTTTTCGAATTTTCACAATTAATAAAATATTCACGTGTACAAAAATGTTAAAAATATCCAACTTTGAAAATTTTCACAAATCAGAAATAATTATAAAATGTTCGGAAGTACTTTACGTATAAAAAACCATTTCACCATGATAAAATCATAGTGAAATGGTTAAAATTTTTAGATAATCAAAGCTAGTCAAAACAATTTTCATTTGTATCAATGCAATTTTTACTTATGCAAGTAAATCAAACCAATTCACCGTGATATAATCGCAGTGGAAAGGTTTATTATTTCACCAATAAGCAAATAATTAATTAGGCAAACCTAACTAATCGAAGAGAAAACTATTTTGATTTCGCATATAGGCAACGAATTAATTAGGCGAACCTAACTATTCGTGTTCTGAGACGGACTAAGAGTTTTCAACTCGGTAAACAATTAATTAGGCAAACCTAACTAATCGAAGAGAAAACTATTTTGATTTCGCATATAGGCAACGAATTAATTAGGCGAACCTAACTATTCGTGTTCTGAGACGGACTAAGAGTTTTCAACTCGGTAAACAATTAATTAGGCAAACCTAACTAATCGAAGAGAAAACTATTTTGATTTCGCATATAGGCAACGAATTAATTAGGCGAACCTAACTATTCGTGTTCTGAGACGGACTAAGAGTTTTCAACTCGGTAAACAATTAATTAGGCAAACCTAACTAATCGAAGAGAAAACTATTTTGATTTCGCATATAGGCAACGAATTAATTAGGCGAACCTAACTATTCGTGTTCTGAGACGGACTAAGAGTTTTCAACTCGGTAAACAATTAATTAGGCAAAACTAACTAATCGAAGAGAAAACTATTTTGATTTCCCATATAGGCAACGAATTAATTAGGCGAACCTAACTATTCGTGTTCTGAGACGGACTAAGAGTTTTCAACTCCGTAAACAATTAATTAGGCAAACCTAACTAATCGAAGAGAAAACTATTTTGATTTCGCATATAGGCAACGAATTAATTAGGCGAACCTAACTATTCGTGTTCTGAGACGGACTAAGAGTTTTCAACTCGGTAAACAATTAATTAGGCAAACCTAACTAATCGAAGAGAAAACTATTTTGATTTCGCATATAGGCAACGAATTAATTAGGCGAACCTAACTATTCGTGTTCTGAGACGGACTAAGAGTTTTCAACTCGGTAAACAATTAATTAGGCAAACCTAACTAATCGAAGAGAAAACTATTTTGATTTCCCATATAGGCAACGAATTAATTAGGCGAACCTAACTATTCGTGTTCTGAGACGGACTAAGAGTTTTCAACTCGGTAAACAATTAATTAGGCAAACCTAACTAATCGAAGAGAAAACTATTTTGATTTCGCATATAGGCAACGAATTAATTAGGCGAACCTAACTATTCGTGTTCTGAGACGGACTAAGAGTTTTCAACTCGGTAAACAATTAATTAGGCAAACCTAACTAATCGAAGAGAAAACTATTTTGATTTCGCATATAGGCAACGAATTAATTAGGCGAACCTAACTATTCGTGTTCTGAGACGGACTAAGAGTTTTCAACTCGGTAAACAATTAATTAGGCAAACCTAACTAATCGAAGAGAAAACTATTTTGATTTCGCATATAGGCAACGAATTAATTAGGCGAACCTAACTATTCGTGTTCTGAGACGGACTAAGAGTTTTCAACTCGGTAAACAATTAATTAGGCAAACCTAACTAATCGAAGAGAAAACTATTTTGATTTCGCATATAGGCAACGAATTAATTAGGCGAACCTAACTATTCGTGTTCTGAGACGGACTAAGAGTTTTCAACTCGGTAAACAATTAATTAGGCAAACCTAACTAATCGAAGAGAAAACTATTTTGATTTCGCATATAGGCAACGAATTAATTAGGCGAACCTAACTATTCGTGTTCTGAGACGGACTAAGAGTTTTCAACTCGGTAAACAATTAATTAGGCAAACCTAACTAATCGAAGAGAAAACTATTTTGATTTCGCATATAGGCAACGAATTAATTAGGCGAACCTAACTATTCGTGTTCTGAGACGGACTAAGAGTTTTCAACTCGGTAAACAATTAATTAGGCAAACCTAACTAATCGAAGAGAAAACTATTTTGATTTCGCATATAGGCAACGAATTAATTAGGCGAACCTAACTATTCGTGTTCTGAGACGGACTAAGAGTTTTCAACTCGGTAAACAATTAATTAGGCAAACCTAACTAATCGAAGAGAAAACTATTTTGATTTCGCATATAGGCAACGAATTAATTAGGCGAACCTAACTATTCGTGTTCTGAGACGGACTAAGAGTTTTCAACTCGGTAAACAATTAATTAGGCAAACCTAACTAATCGAAGAGAAAACTATTTTGATTTCGCATATAGGCAACGAATTAATTAGGCGAACCTAACTATTCGTGTTCTGAGACGGACTATTCAATCGTACAGTTTTCAATTACCCGAAGAGAAAACTGTTCCTACAATTAGGAAGACTTAGAAAATTAACATAGTCGTTATAGAAAAAATCTACCTAATACTACAGTTTAAATAGCAAACGAAATAACACCACCCTTGTGGTGATATTAGATAGCAAAGCTAACTAAATAGTTGTATTAGATAGATAATCTATGTAATGCAGTTATCGGAAATACTAACGGAAGTATTAGTTCCCCTTTAACAATGTATCAATTAGGCAAAGCTAACTAACGATAGGTATAGATAGAATATCTACCACATAACTACCTGATAGGATTCTATAGAATCACCGAGCGGACAGACTAAACGGACAGACTAAGCGGACAGACTAAGCGGACAGACTAAGCGGACAGACTAATCGGACAGATTAATCGAACAGACTGCTCGGACAGCCTAAACGGACAGACTAATTAGACAGACTAAACGGACAGACTAAGCGGACAGACTAAACGGACAGACTAAACGGACAGACTAATCGGACAGACTTACCTACCATGTTCTGCTTGTTAAATTAGGCTAACCTAACTAACTGGTAGGATTTAATGGAATCACGGAGCGGACAGACTTACCTACACTGGTTCTGCTTGTTTAATTAGGCTTACCTAATTTACTGGTAGGATTTTAGGAATCATGGAGCGAACAAACTTACCTACACTGATAAGATTTAAATAACGGAACACCAAATAATTGATGTTTTTTTGACGAGTAAGTCTAAGCTTACAAATCATCGAGTCAAAGGAAAAGTCTCAATAGATCGCAGTGTGGCGGCTGCTCTACTAAGTACGACCCCTCGACTCAGACAAAAGTCGTATACAATTGATTTTATGCCCTGCCATTGTACGGAAATGAT
>CAXIVS010000049.1:0-5000 GCA_964035775.1 Osedax frankpressi
AGTGAGTGATTGAGTGAGTGACTGAGTGATTGAGTGAGTGAGTGAGTGATTGAGTGAGTGAGTGAGTGAGTGATTGAGTGAGTGAGTGAGTGAGTGAGTGAGTGATTGAGTGAGTGAGTGAGTGATTGAGTGAGTGAGTGAGTGATTGAGTGAGTGAGTGAGTGATTGAGTGAGTGAGTGAGTGATTGAGTGAGTGAGTGAGTGATTGAGTGAGTGAGTGAGTGATTGAGTGAGTGAGTGAGTGATTGAGTGAGTGAGTGAGTGATTGAGTGAGTGAGTGAGTGAGTGATTGAGTGAGTGAGTGAGTGAGTGAATGAGTGAGTGAGTGAGTGATTGAGTGAGTGAATGAGTGATTGAGTGAGTGAGTGAGTGATTGAGTGAGTGAGTGAGTGATTGAGTGAGTGAATGAGTGATTGAGTGAGTGAGTGAGTGATTGAGTGAGTGAGTGAGTGAGTGAGTGAGTGAGTGATTGAGTGAGTGAGTGATTGAGTGAGTGAGTGAGTGATTGAGTGAGTGAGTGAGTGATTGAGTGAGTGAGTGAGTGATTGAGTGAGTGAGTGAGTGATTGAGTGAGTGAGTGAGTGATTGAGTGAGTGAGTGAGTGAGTGATTGAGTGAGTGAGTGAGAGATTGAGTGAGTGAGTGAGTGATTGAGTTAGTGAGTGAGTGATTGAGTGAGTGAGTGATTGAGTGAGTGAGTGAGTGATTGAGTGAGTGAGTGAGTGATTGAGTGAGTCAGTGATTGAGTGAGTGAGTGAGTGATTGAGTGGGTGAGTGAGTGATTGAGTGGGTGAGTGAGTGATTGAGTGGGTGAGTGAGTGAGTGAGTGAGTGATTGGGTGAGTGAGTGAGTGATTGGGTGAGTGAGTGAGTGATTGGGTGAGTGAGTGAGTGATTGGGTGAGTGAGTGAGTGATTGGGTGAGTGAGTGAGTGATTGGGTGAGTGAGTGAGTGATTTGGTGAATGAGTGAGTGATTGGGTGAGTGAGTGAGTGATTGGGTGAGTGAGTGAGTGATTGGGTGAGTGAGTGAGTGATTGGGTGAGTGAGTGAGTGATTGAGTGAGTGAGTGAGTGATTGAGTGAGTGAGTGAGTGATTGAGTGAGTGAGTGAGTGATTGAGTGAGTGAGTGAGTGATTGAGTGAGTGAGTGAGTGAGTGAGTGAGTGATTGAGTGATGGAGTGATTGAGTGAGTGAGTGAATGAGTGAGTGACTGAGTGATTGAGTGAGTGAGTGAGTGATTGAGTGAGTGAGTGATTGAGTGAGTGAATGAGTGATTGAGTGAGTGAGTGAGTGATTGAGTGAGTGAGTGAGTGATTGAGTGAGTGAGTGATTGAGTGAGTGAGTGAGTGATTGAGTGAGTGAGTGAGTGAGTGAGTGAGTGAGTGAGTGAGTGAGTGAGTGAGTGAGTGAGTGAGTGAGTGAGTGAGTGAGTGAGTGAGTGAGTGAGTGAGTGAGTGAGTGAGTGAGTGAGTGAGTGAGTGAGTGAGTGGGTGAGTGGGTGAGTGGGTGAGTATATATATATAAATCGGCATTCCATCAGATTTTATGGACAATCGAAATTGGCAATACGGAGGATTCTATTGAAGGGTTTAGGAATATTAAAACCACCAACATTATTATCTATTATTAATAGTGATTCAATCTATATTTATAAAAATTAAAGTATATTAATTCACCAACATTGAATCTGTATTAATACATATAGGATTAGAAAATAAAGACTATAACTCTATATGATATAATATAAGGTATATACACCTATATAATATATTTTCGGTTAAGTTATAATATATCTTTAGTTTTTTTTCTATCTGATAAATATATAATAGAAAAAGCTTAAATACTAATCAGTATATGTATCTAATATATCAATTAATAGATAACCTAATTATAAATCTTACATATACTTATAGTTTTTATGATATTAACCCTTATTGCGTCAAAGGACCGGGGAGGATCCCTAGCGAAATAACCGAAGGATCGGAACGGATCGCAAATCAATTAAATACTTAATTACTTAAAATAAATTATTAAATTATATTAATATAATTCCAAAATATACATTTTATAGATAACAATCTAATGTATCATATTATATTAAAATAACAAACAGTTTATATGTTAATTTATTTAAATATTTAACCATATATTAAAAAAAATAATAATAAATTAAGCTTAATAATTTTATTCAATTAGGGTTTAATAAAACATATATTTTATAATGTATAACATATATATATACTTAAAATTTTCGATCTATGCTTGTTTATTAGCATACGTTTATTGTTGGGAATACAATTTAAAGAAAAATAGTCCATATTGTTAATAAATGATGATTTAAACCCCAAAAAAATATGAAAATATGTTTTTAAAATGGTGGGAAAATGTGATCTATAAAGTTACTTATGTTGAACAAAAAATAATTACATATATCATTATAAAACTTATTAAATATATTAAAATAGTGAAATGTTATGAATAAAATGCATTAATACATATGAAAATAGTGCTTAAATTTTAATAAAGACGATACAAACAAAGAGAGCGTCATTACGTTTTTAATTTTTTAATATGTCCGCTTTTTCTATACCTCAAGACTTTTCTAATGATCAAGGTGATTTATCATCAGATGATTTGTTGGGTGAATTCTGGCCCAATTTATTTATACATATATTCCCAAATTATATATTTATTTTGGTAAAATAGCAATAAACAACTTTCTTATAATTTTATATTAAAATTTTTTTTAAAAAAATAGTTTACATGAATGTAATTAATTATTATTTTATTTTAACATTAAATAGATAATATAATAGTTTGTAGTAGTTAAATATCTTTAATATGAGTTTTAGTTTTATATAAGAAATGTTCATGGTTCATGAGTTATGATAAATTAAATAATCCATACTAAATTAAATTTAGAAATGAATATTTAAAAAAATTTAATCGTAATATACGGTGCCGTTTATATAACATAACTTTTTATATATTAATTATTTTAATTAAATTTAAAATCTATTATAAAGATTATTATATTATCTATTACTTTTACGAGATATATATATACTTTAATTGAATATAAATATTAGTAAAATAATATTATGTAAATTTAACCAAATAATTAAAAAAAATTTTTTTTTACATACATTTGATATATTCGAAATGTATTGATTATAATTATAAAATGTACTATGTCATGTATATTTATGTTTTATTTAATATTCTTGTTACTTTTATATTCATTATATTAGTATTTTCCGAGTTATGAGCTATTTTATTGACCATAGTAAAAAAATGAAAAACATGTAAAATCTAGTGATTCCGATCAGCATGTAACGCAAAAGTTATTGACGCTAAAAGGGTCAATAATAGATAATATATTAAATATAAATGTAAAATTGCATATTTTTATTGTATTGTATAATTTTCATACTTCATTATAATGAATGTTGTTATAGAATTAGATTGAATAAAAGTTACAATATATAAGATTAGAAAGCAAGATGAGAATATTGAAAAGCGTATACAAATGGAAATAAACATACGATTAGTTAACATGAAAATGAAGAATAATTAAAGAATATAATATACAAATATTATAAACTATAAATTTAAGATTACATACATATAATATAATAATATATACATATGCATTATAAATTAAAATACAGAGAATGATAAAATATAAATCTATATGTAATATTAACAAGTATAAATTTTGTTATAGATTATAATCTTTTAAATATCAAGGTATAAATCAAAAATGAATATATAAATCAAATATATAGTATTAATAATTAGTAAATTTATATTTATTATTAATTAGATTACTAAGTTTATAAATTATTAACTACATTTTATTGATATATTATTGTTATATTATTAAATATAGTAAATAAATCATTATATTAATAATAGGTTATATAACGAATTTTTAAATATACATTTATATAGTAAATATGATTATACAATTTAGATTGATCTATTTAGATACAATTATTAAATTAATGATTAGTAGTATATGGATCTTCATACTTGCTGATTTACATACCGGGAATTTTGCGGACATAAGGAGATGTTCAATTTCTTTTCGAGGTCGAGTATTTTTCTTCATAGCGTAGTTTCATCTTGGGTAGTTCCGAGTTGTGAAGCTTTATGCCGTCTTAGTAAGTGCCAACTTGCGTTTCTGCTCGGCAAGCTTAAGTGGAGCCTCCAACCTCGGAGTGCTGAATTTCAATTATTAGTTTTAAATGATAAATTAACAAAAATTATACTAACACTATATCCAAGAAGTTCAAGACATTACAGATAGCGTAAGTTTAAATTTGTGGTTTATCGATAAATAATTATAGTAATTATATAAATGTACTCATTCTTATATATTTATACAAATTGTTCGAAGGTTCTGTTATTAAGGGAGCAAATTCGAATACAAATTAAGACTCACCTTTGATATAATTTTTGGGAAGACATGTGTTTTGTGTTGATAATTTGCTCTTTGATCGCAGCATTCGGTTGCTCATTTGGATTTTACCAAATTGTCAAATTAGCTGAGATATGTTGAATAATCTGAGATGCATAATCAAGAAATTAATATTTATTAATCATAAAACTTTAGATTTTGAAATAAAGACTATATTATAATAAAATAATATAATTTGAGAATTGAATTTAAAGAATGAATACAAACTTTTATAGTTCTTGCATGTCTCCCCACTATTTTAAAAGAAATTTAATTATTTAATAATTTATAATATTTAATAATAATAATTTAATATTTGATATTAATAATGTTTTAAAAAGATCTGCTGATTAGACATTTATAGGTATTTCTAATATCTGTAACAACATACCTAATTATTAATTATTAAACATACCTAATTATTAATTATTAAACATACCTAATTATTAATAAAGAAAAATTGTAAAATAATTAGAGGAACATTATTAATGAGATATATTATTGGACAAGGTGACAATTGAGATAGTTAATTATATTTA
>CAXIVS010000050.1:0-17354 GCA_964035775.1 Osedax frankpressi
TAATTTGAAAACTGCTTTGATTCTTATTCTCTGAATTTATAATGCATATTTTTATATCATGTTACGGTCACAATATAATAAACTTATTATTAATAATCCTATTATTAATCTTTTACTATTTGAATTTTTTATTATCATAATTTCGTTTTTTTCTACGCACTGGGAATGTAGTTACAATAAATATTGCAAGTGATCCATATTCACTATTTCATCTACAATTTGGTGTTGTTCAAATGACAAATAAATGCATATATCAATCAATATATATATATATATATATATATATATATATATATATTTATATATATATATGTATATATATATATATATATATATATATATATATATATATATATATATATATATATATATGTATATGTGCATATATAAATACTTTATTATATATTTGTATTCTAAATACATCATTTAATGTGTATATGTATATAAAAAAATGTATATATAAATATATATATAATAATATTTTTTATAAAATAAAAGGTTTAAATAAACATAAATAACAATATGCCCAGCATCTCTCTCTCTCTCTCTCTCTCTCTCTCCATCACTCACTCACTCACTCACTCACTCACTCACTCGTCCATGCTCACACTTTATCCAGTAGTTCCATTTCCTACTGTAGAGAACAATATGATGGGAATAATGGCCCGTTTTCTCTTATCTCGTGCCGAGGCAAATTTAGAGATAACAGTCGAGAGCACGCGGATGATACTTGTAATGGGGCGTGGCAAGTTAAGGGGTATAGTTAAGGGGTAAGGCCAGTTGAGGAGTGTAGTTAAGGGTTAATGCGAATTAAGAAGAGTGGTAAAGAATCGTTGTTGGTCGTGTGTTTGTAGTTATACTATTATACAACGTTGCTTTGTTTTGGCTTATATCCGTGATACAACGGTGTCATCTATACACGCGCATTATTGTCCCTTATATTACATATTACATGTATATTATCATGCTTTTCAAATTATATATCCAGTCTAGTGTTCTGTTCATCCCTCTATTAAATAACCTCGTAGTACGCGGGTTATAATTATAAATGCACTCGATAAAAATATCACCATCAACAAATATGTACGTCTACCATGTACACTATACGGAGTACAGTGTACTCTGTACAGTATACAGAGTTCAACGTAATTTAACATTAGACATAAGAAGACCTCTATCGATACGATTCTTGTCGATATTAATAATTAAATGGGTCGATCCGGTAGAGGGGGTGATATAGAACTACTGCCGTATGTCAGTATATTTGGGTATGCATGGAAACTGCCCCTATACAATAATAACATGGATAACGACAATAGAAATGAAGCCTTAGATGAATCGATCAATTTCTCAGCGTGTGCGGATGCCAATAATTAGACCAAGGTACAAAGTGCCATCTGAGATTCGATAGTTGGCGTTACGAAATTATTCCAAATCGATTTTCTGCTATTAAGTTCGGCATTTCACCGTTACCAGTACTTTTTATAAATCTTATAGATGTTATGGATCCATACACATACTATACTAGAGACTGGGCTTGATTGGTATTAACATACGATGATAGAATTGCAATACAAATATACACGCAGCCAAGGATTGCAATGTTTGAATTATATTTAATTTGGAACATAGAGCCGTACTA
Organism: Osedax frankpressi; assembly: GCA_964035775.1. Classification (NCBI taxonomy): domain Eukaryota; kingdom Metazoa; phylum Annelida; class Polychaeta; order Sabellida; family Siboglinidae; genus Osedax; species Osedax frankpressi. The sequence goes on from CAXIVS010000050.1 coordinate 1,643, forward strand.
GTTATTCATATAGAGTACTAGTACTATTATCATATAGGGTATTATTAGGTATATTATATAACATAAATTTCATTCATTACTTTATTTATTATATATTCGTCTTATATACTTCTTTCTTTTATAATGTAATATCGTACTATTTACAAAATATCTTATGAATGAGTTATTTAGTTTTGATAAATGATATGTGTGAGAATGAGTGCACTGAATATGTATGTAACACATTCAGTGTACGACATACATCGTACGACATACATCGTACGACATACGATGTACGACATATAGTGTACGACATACAGTGTACGACATACAGTGTACGACATACAGTGTACGACATACAGTGTACGACATACAGTGTACGACATACAGTGTACGACATACAGTGTACGACATACAGTGTACGACATACAGTGTACGACATACAGTGTACGACATACAGTGTACGACATACAGTGTACGACATACAGTGTACGACATACAGTGTACGACATACAGTGTACGACATACAGTGTACGACATACAGTGTACGACATACAGTGTACGACATACAGTGTACGACATACAGTGTACGACATACAGTGTACGACATACAGTGTACGACATACAGTGTACGACATACAGTGTACGACATACAGTGTACGACATACAGTGTACGACATACAGTGTACGACATACAGTGTACGACATACAGTGTACGACATACAGTGTACGACATACAGTGTACGACATACAGTGTACGACATACAGTGTACGACATACAGTGTACGACATACAGTGTACGACATACAGTGTACGACATACAGTGTACGACATACAGTGTACGACATACAGTGTACGACATACAGTGTACGACATACAGTGTACGACATACAGTGTACGACATACAGTGTACGACATACAGTGTACGACATACAGTGTACGACATACAGTGTACGACATACAGTGTACGACATACAGTGTACGACATACAGTGTACGACATACAGTGTACGACATACAGTGTACGACATACAGTGTACGACATACAGTGTACGACATACAGTGTACGACATACAGTGTACGACATACAGTGTACGACATACAGTGTACGACATACAGTGTACGACATACAGTGTACGACATACAGTGTACGACATACAGTGTACGACATACAGTGTACGACATACAGTGTACGACATACAGCGTACGACATACAGCGTACGACATACAGCGTACGACATACAGCGTACGACATACAGCGTACGACATACAGCGTACGACATACAGCGTACGACATACAGCGTACGACATACAGCGTACGACATATAGCGTACGACATATAGCGTACGACATATAGTGTACGACATATAGTGTACGACATATAGTGTACGACATATAGTGTACGACATATAGTGTACGACATATAGTGTACGACATATAGTGTACGACATATAGTGTACGACATATAGTGTACGACATATAGTGTACGACATATAGTGTACGACATATAGTGTACGACATATAGTATACGACATATAGTGTACGACATATAGTGTACGACATATAGTGTACGACATATAGTGTACGACATATAGTGTACGACATATAGTGTGCGACATATAGTGTACGACATATAGTGTACGACATATAGTGTACGACATATAGTGTACGACATATAGTGTACGACATATAGTGTACGACATATAGTGTACGACATATAGTGTACGACATATAGTGTACGACATATAGTGTACGACATATAGTGTACGACATATAGTGTACGACATATAGTGTACGACATATAGTGTACGACATATAGTGTACGACATATAGTGTACGACATATAGTGTACGACATATAGTGTACGACATATAGTGTACGACATATAGTGTACGACATATAGTGTACGACATATAGTGTACGACATATAGTGTACGACATATAGTGTACGACATATAGTGTACGACATATAGTGTACGACATATAGTGTACGACATATAGTGTACGACATATATTGTACGACATATAGTGTACGACATATAGTGTACGACATATAGTGTACGACATATAGTGTACGACATATAGTGTACGACATATAGTGTACGACATATAGTGTACGACATATAGTGTACGACATATAGTGTACGACATATAGTGTACGACATATAGTGTACGACATATAGTGTACGACATATAGTGTACGACATATAGTGTACGACATATAGTGTACGACATATAGTGTACGACATATAGTGTACGACATATATTGTACGACATATAGTGTACGACATATAGTGTACGACATATAGTGTACGACATATAGTGTACGACATATAGTGTACGACATATAGTGTACGACATATAGCGTACGACATATAGCGTACGACATATAGCGTACGACATATAGCGTACGACATATAGCGTACGACATATAGCGTACGACATATAGCGTACGACATATAGCGTACGACATAGTGTACGACATATAGTGTACGACATATAGTGTACGACATATAGTGTACGACATATAGTGTACGACATATAGTGTACGACATATAGTGTACGACATATAGTGTACGACATATAGTGTACGACATATAGTGTACGACATATAGTGTACGATATATAGTGTACGACATATAGTGTACGACATATAGTGTACGACATATAGTGTACGACATATAGTGTACGACATATAGTGTACGATATACAGTGTACGACATACAGTATATACCCTGTACATATACGTTAAACTTGTGCCAAATTCTAAGTTCGCCTGCTAATAATTCGGGTGTCTGTGCTAACAGATTCAATTATAAAATTAATTAACAACGAATAGTAAAATCTATTGTTGTCGTGGTCGAGTGGTGTAGAGGGACGGTGAGGGGAGAGGGAAATAGATATTCACGAGATTTTACGGTCCGTTGAACATGGTGTCAGAGACAACTGATATTATTAACGTGCGCATCATATCGCTCCATTGACCACTACCACTATATCCACTTAACAATAGAGAACTATAATAATGACATAATGAAATATGAAATATAAATCATTGGTAAATTAAAGATCATTTCAATAAAAGTACCAGTGATATGTAGATATTTCTATTATAGTAATAATAAATAAGTATCCAGAAGCATTACATAACATAAATTAACTGAAATCTATATACACATCAGAGTTCCGGATATGACAACCCTGGCGGAAGAATATGACAGCGATTGCAGCCTCGTTTTCGAATATGTGGTTCGTACAGTTTTCGAACATTTAAGTTAATATATTATTTAATAATAGTATATAAAGGATTTACGTAAATATATATATATATATATATATATATATATATATATATATATATATAGATGACAGTGCAACATATTTGTTATTGTTTTGATTGTTATAAGTGTGTAAATTTAGTAATAATGCAGGGCTTAATATATTATAGTGAATTGTTGGCTGTATCAACTATTATCAATCATACCCATGTATTGTAAACATAAATAATAGAAAAGGAACCGTATTATAGAGTTATTTAGAAAATAAGTTAAAGAAGGTCCATAATAAGATTAACGTAGTTATACTTCCATAATGACTCGAAACTGAATAGAGGTATATGTACCTACTCAGATATGCCAAATTAATACACGACTTACTAAAGTAAGTCTTTTGAACCCAGTTAGTGTTACTTAAGTAATTATATTTGCAGTATTTTATTAGTTCATTTTGTAAATATGGTTAGTATCTGTATCCGGATATGACTACAGATTAAGTCTTCCTGAAAATACCATAATTAGGGATATTATCCCGTTATTAATAAAGGAAAGGTTCCAAAAGATAAACCAGCTATCAGTTGAATTAAATAGATAATGTGTAAGAGTGTTACTTCTAAGTTAATTGAGATCCCATTTTATTACCTAGGTATATGATATTATTTGGTAGGGCTTGTACAATGGAACCCTGATTTTCCAGTATAGCCTTTATCTTATTGGGAATTGTATTATCAGAAGAAGATTAGTAATAGATAACCTCGTACACTCTAACGTAATCTACTGGGAGAGTAAAAAAGGAGAAGAATAATAAATATATATATATATATATATATATATATATATATATATATAATAACATATATGTCATTATATTTATATATGCGCTATTAGCATTATGGTAAGTGTTGAAGGTAGGCCGCGATTATGTAAATCAAGGCTTACAATATATGGAGTAGGTACGACGTACCTGGTACGTGTGAGTAAGGGTATTGTATTGCAGATAATCTGAACTGAAGTAGAACTACGTGTAAAGGGTTGTTAGATGAGCGTTTCTGAAGCGGTTCGCGAAGGAGTGTTTGTGAAAGGGTCGTTTTACCTTTAGCTATAGTGTACGGCGTAGTAAGTCTCGGTAATTAAAATAACGGAATATGTAGTATGGCTTTGAAGTCTCCAATTAACCTACGCCCCGGAGTTCCTCTGTATTGAGAGTTAAAGTCGTTATAAAATATATACTAACGTACTCACTATGTTGTAGTTCATTTATAATTATTTTTCTATAAATGAATGGATATTTATTATTGTATGAACATAAATATATCATGAATTTTCTATAATAAATGTGTACAATAGTTATTATTTTACGAACCAACAAATCAAGAAATCGTGTATATTATAAAATTTGTATATAATCAATATAATATTGATTATATTATTATATCTATACAAGAAAAAAGATATATCAAACTAACAACAACAGATTAAATCACATAACAACGTAGCTATTATTTATGTAATAAGTTAATATTTAATCTTTATACTTATAGCGTTAATATAGATACATGTCTTTTAATTATATTATCAAGAGATACATTAAACTAACATGAATGAAGAACAAGTATATATAAATCAAGAGCTAAGTGGTGATATTAAAATTATAGTCGAGTTTTTCTAGTGATTCTTTTGAATTATAGTCTGTATTATAGACCTGTCAATCATTCAGAATAATAAAGCGTCCTTGGAATTCCTAGTTTTCTATATATAGAATATTTCCTTGTGATATATCGTTTGGATTATATGAACAATTGCTTTTTATTTAAAAGGTTATACAACATTCCTTCTATAATAGCTCCATAGTAATCGATCATTGAGTAGAATATATATATATACAATATATTAATTTATACATCAATTTAAATACACTCTAACTAGTTGTGTAAATAATATTTTGATTAAAATAGAAAGTCCATTATGTATCCAAGAAAAATAATGTTCTATGCAATTAACTATGATTTGACAATATATTACATTTGTATATATATACATGGTATATATTACATGTAATACATATATTACATGTAATATACAAATAATAGTTATCGGGAAATAAAATGGATGTTTTATATATATTGATTGATTGAAAACTATTTATTTTATAATTTTGTGATGTCAGATTCTCACATATTGTTTGCTGACGATTATTATACACCAACGAATCTTGACCATTATTGACCATTCAACCAATATACTGATACTGGTACAGACTCACGTCTACCACATGAGAAGTGACGTAATAGGTGTTATCTTAATCAGTGACCAATGTGTACAAATATTTATATTAAATCCAAGTGTGATTAATTAGTTATTTATAGTAATCGACAAATACATATTGGTTGTGTATATGTCACCATATATGGTTATTTACATTTATGTAAATTGTACGGTAATTATTTCTCATAACCAATATATGGTAACAATAGTTAAGATAATAGTAATCTTACTAAATATATCCAATGATCATAATTCGAATCACAACTTATTATTTAATTCAAAAAATTAATTAATACCTACATATCATAGATACAATATGGTGTATAATATAAATAATAAGTAATATGTATATATTATATACCCTAACTATATATAGAGATGTTATATTTGATATCATAAATAACTTTCATAATATGTTAGATTTTTCAAACAACTAATTAATAAATAAATAAACTAATATACAATAGAATTATAATGATAATGATATCATTATAATTATAACTATGTTATTATTATTTTATACTCCATTATTAATAGACTTATCACACATAGTTTTATATAAACAGTGTGTATATTTCATAAGGCTGTATTCATAGTATTAAAAGAAAATTAATAATAATTACAGTTGATTATTCTGAAGTATTCAAAAGTTGATGTTTGTTTACGTTACAATTTCTGAGTGCTATCGGATATGATGTCATTCCAAATATGAGTAATAAGTAATCTGCAGCGATGACAACCTTATCAGTTATTAATGTCCTAGGGATTCAAATTAAATTCTATTTATAATCTCTTTCTGTAATATATTGAAATTCAATGCATACATCGCGTCGCCTCCCTTTATGTATTATATAAACATAAGTAATAAACACATTGGGTTTTAGATCTCAGACAGGCGTAATATAATACTAATACTAATTTAATTAATATATGTAACTAAAGACAATATGTTTATAAAATACACCATATATATATATTTAGCAAGTAAACTTGGTATAGTTCATGGTATGTATTTAATTATAGTAATTTTATAACGATATACCGTCGCATATATGCAAATATTTAAATTGAGTTATCATGTTTGAATAAAGCGAATTGTCTCTCAATTTAATTGTTATTTAATTGTGTGTAGAGACTATTATCTAGATAATATACTATACTGTATATACAGTGTATAATACACACGCGTATGTATTATATAATATACGATATATCATATCTGCAATGCATTGTATATTCTTAAAAGGTAATATGTTAATTGAACATACTTTCATTTTTAAATTGGAATGTATTTTACAGAAATTATTGTTTAAATAAAAATTACGATATAATAATTAATCAATGATATTAAATTGATAAACATAACATCCGGTTTATTCTCCGGGGATCACGTGACATCTCATTATCGGGTATTACATAATGATTGATAATCTCGTATGGATCCGGGCGCTGTGTATTGATCCCCCCCCCCTGGATAATGCAGATTAAGAGCCTTTATGGCTCCGAAGTGATCCTAGAGAATGTGTGACGGGGAATTGGATTGGGTTCGCTATCATGCTAGGGAGTGGGAGTTTAGGGAGGGGCGTGGGAGGGGCGTGGATGGGAACGTGTGTTGAGGCAGGATGGTGTGGAATTGTGTGGAAGTGTGTGTTATTCTAGTAAATGATAGCAGGGAGAAGTCAAGCATATAGAATCTTGAAGATTGTATCAGATGAAGTGTATGTCAGGCATACAATGTAATGTCATACAAGACAGCGATGATAGTAGAGGAGGTGAGTCTTCTTCTATCTAAGTATAGTACTAGTATGATTATACTAATATACAATGAAACTAATAGCTCCTATACCTCCCATAGAAGGTATATATATATATATATATATATATATATATATATATATATATAATATATATATATATTTATATATATATATATATTGTAGAAAATGATATATCAATGTAGTTGACTCATTTTGTTAATACACATGAACAGTTAGGGTTAAAATAAGGGTTGGGTTGAAACAATAGTTTGAGATGAGGAGTATGGAATGGGAGTTTGACATCTATTAATATTAGTATACTAATATATTAGTCTATACATTATGTAAATAGATATTTATAATAATGTAGGCAGAAATGTTAATAATAGTTTATAGAGTGTGTTTGTGCGTATGTGTGTGTGTGTGAGAGTGTGAGTGTTATCAATAACTCTACAAAGTGGATATTTTATACGGGTATATGATGTACGCATACCCATGGGACAGATGAGACTAGAGATGTAGTGTATTGCATTTGAGGGTCTAGAAAGCAGAAGTTATGAGACTGGTAGAGTAGGAAAGCTTAACCGGAAGCGAGGATTAGTTATTTGGAGATTAACAGACGATTGGCTGCACGAAACGAGTGGTCAATAATCAATTAGCACAGTTTGCCTCCTGGTCAGGGCGCATAGCCATTCTAATAATATAGTTAGTAATGTGTTGTGTAGTATAGTATTGATCAGTAGACTTTACATTACAATATAGAGGTAATAATAATACCATGTAAATGTCCCTTTAGTATTATTAAATTCTAGTTTATTTACCTATAGCAAATATATATATATATATATATATATATATATATTACTTTTTGTATTATCTCCGTGTTACGGATTAATTATATAATTATATAATAGCTTATTATATAATAGTATATAGCTATATCAAAATTAACTGAGAATGTTAAACAACTTATCTTAGAGCTTATAGAGTAATTATCCTAATTGTTATCATTGGTGATAACAATGAAGAGAATATTATAAACTAAATATTTATTATAAAAATACATTTATTTAATAAATATAAATTGTTGTAAAATGTTTAAATTAATATCATTTACTTATTCTCTTTAAGAATATTCTTTATCAAACAATAAATTATAATAAATATTATACCAGAAATATAACATCATGAAAAGAAAGTTTAAAATAACAATAAACTAAGATATTCAAAATTTAATCATTTCAATAGAACCCAGACTTTCAAAGTATAATTTTTCCAAAATCCAATAATTAGCTTGATCATATGATATATATAAATTATAATAAAACCACCCACGTGACATGATAATACCTACTGACAAAATTAAAATGAAAAAAATATATATAATAAAAAAAACATATATATATAATGACGTATTGAAAAATACATGGTTTAAAAAGTTGATCTAATATTTTGTAATTTACACTAAATCAAGTAAACAAATTAAATGCATATATTAAAGATTGTAATATATTTATAATTATAAACTTATGATCAAATTAATTATTTGAAGAAAAACTAATATAAATATTTATAAATATATATTTCCAATTTTCTAAAAAAAATTCATTAAAAATATAAAATAATAATTTATTGAATACTTTTATATTGTAATTTAAAATGCGTATCTATATTAATATTATATTTTAAATGTATCTATAATTATAGATAACTTAAGTTGTACGACGTACATACGACGTACAATATACGTTATTGCATAATTGCAGGCCTTGGATGGATAACAAAATGATTGAAATGAATATTTTATTTAGCAATACAAAATATTAATGTTGTATTGGTGTAAATTTAAATTAGAGTGTGTTAATATAATATTTTCTGCAAAATATTATATTTCATGACTTCTATAAATTACGTACTTCTTTTAACATTTTTACATAATAAATAAGTTTTCAACAATATGGGAAATATAATTAATACAAATATTAAAATTCAATATATGTTGTCAATTTTAAATTTAAATGTCCCTGCTCGATTACAAACTCGGTTATTTTTAACTTTCAATTTAACGTATCATTAATTATATCTCCAATACAAATGTATATTATGAACGTAATTAATTATATAATTACCAATTTAATATTTTATTTGTATTCATTATATCACTACTTTATTATTTCTTATTTTTTACAGTGAAATATTAGTCTTTATAGTGTTTATTAATAAAGTATTTGTGTACAGCTAATTTTATATCTTATTAATCATATATTGTATGTTATATAATAGATTATATATTATTTTATGAAAAATATATCATTTGCAAAAATAAAAAGATTTTAAAAATCATGAACAATATTGAAAGTCGTTATAAATAATATATTTAATATATAATGAAAACAATAAAAACAATAAAGTCCTATACATTTACAGTTATCCTGATATATATAAATTGTAACAAAATGTATGACGTACACCATACGTCATACAGTCTACGACGTACACTGTACGTTAGGGGTGGTGATATATGTATGTTTTATGACGGATACACCTGAGTTTTTCTAGACATGAACATTTGGTTATTTGTAATGACCAACAATTTTTTTTTAATTTCGTGCAATATTGGTAATGCGCCACACATATGAAAAATTAACATGTAAACAAATAGGAAAATTAGGAAAAAAAAATAAATATATATATTTTTCATATTCCTTATAAATTTATATCCTTGAAATTACTTGTGCGTATGTAATATGTAGATATGTTACATGTAAAAAAAATTCAACATATAAAAAAAATTATATGTATTTTTTTTGCAAAATTTTTGCAAAATTTTTTGAAAATCATAGAATTTTTTTTTAATTATAAAATTTTTAATTATTCTTATGTGATTTGTTAAATAATACTTGACTATGTGTTAAAATTCATGTTTTTTTTCTCGCTACAATACACCTTAAAATTTAAATTTTTTCAATTTTTTGTTATCACATTATATTCTTAATATTCTATATGTTAACGTAAAAGTACTGAAAATGGAAAAATATTGGTTTTTATAATTTTTTAAATTCGACAAAGATGGATAAAAAAAATTAATGAAAACAGAAGAATAGAAAAATGCTCTGGTCGAGGCCCAAACCTCCGCATAACTCGAGTTCTTAATCATTATTAAGATATGCATGATTGCGATTAAACATATTGTGTATATGGAATGCACTAAATATAATATACAAATAATAATTGTGAAATTAAAAATATTTTTTATTAAAAAATAATAATATAAAGTATAATATTAGCCGTTGTTCTGGTCTGGACACGACCTTCTGCCGTTGACATTATGACAGATTAAAATCTTTACGTATAATAAATTTAGGCATAAGCTCTCTCTCTCTCTCTCTGCCAAAGTAATATTGATTCTGGAATCCCGGAGTTTCTGGTCAGCAATCATAGAACAAGTCTCAGAAACAAGGCGAATGTGACGTTCTACGGATTGAGTGTGATAGGGAAATTTCGGGAAACTGAATGGCTCCGATGAATCGAGTATATATTCCAAATATTCGGATGAGTATTCATCAGTCAAAATAGACTCGAGACAGTTGTCTTCACCTATCAGCTCATAGTAGTCATTGGCCTGGAAATTGATGTTTGAAGGTTTAATAAATTTCCTAAAGTCACGAGCACGGAATTTTTTCTGATATCAAGAATCTTCTCGATGGCTTGACTTCTTATATTAGGTCTGAAGTCCGCTGACATGGCACATAATAAGTTTTCACTGCGGAGTGCTAAGGAGTTGTTCTCGATGACTCGAAATATGACTTCTGAAACTCTACTGTCATCTAACTGTACTGCGTTCTGGACCATGTTAAATACGTGTGTAGGCGAATCAGTAAAGAGTGACTTCGTCTTTATGGAGAACCAGGCCTTAGCGTACACATTTATAACAAAGTTCACCATTAAAATAAGACGTACAGTGTACGTTATACACGCTACATACACACACACAAATACACACACACTCACACATACATACTCACACACACACTCACACACACTCATACACACACATATATATATATATATATATATATATATATACAAACATACATACACACACGCACATGTATATAGCCTTACATTATATAATATATGCGTGTCAGTGTCAGCTGTGCCTGGGAATCACGTGACATTTCTACATTAGCCCACGCACTCTTGCATAACTACTACTCCGTTATTCCTCTATAGTAACAATTCTCTAGTAACAATACACGTCTGTTGTCTCAGTCGGTTAATGATAATGGTTAATGATAATGCACTGACGATAAAAGTGCCATTTACCGTAAGTTAAATGGTGGAGCAGTGACGTCTATCAGCCGTCTATCAGCGGTCAACCAGTGGTCGAGTGGTAGTCAGATGGTCAGCCATTGTCTCACCTTCTCGCCGTCTTCCAGAGTAAATGCCACGCCATCTTATGGACATATCACTATCAATCACAGCACTAACTACCGTACTTAAAAATGGCAGTGCCATATCACACATATGCAAAGACATGTCTTAAGCTCAATATATCTTATCAATATGTCTATATATATATATATATATATATATATATATATATATATATATATATATATATATATCTACATTTTTAACTATCTATATATATGTCTATATAGATCATATACAGCAGATGTAATTTGATCTATATATTTAGAAATAACTCTATGTACTCTTATTTACATCGTACTATCAACGAGTAAATGTAACGTACATTCATTAGTTACATTCTATACTATCCACTAGAGTTATTCGAAATGATAATCGTTATTCAGTTATATTATCTATAATTTATAAGGTATAATAGGTACAATAATAATGTATTATCATTGTCATATTTATATTGCCAATGCAAACAAAGCTATAGTGAAATCCTGAATACAATACTATTGAATGCATTATAATTACATTAGTATTACAAAATAGTAAAGATGTTCAGCCGCATTTAAATTAGCCCGCTCACTCAATCCCTCAAAAGAGTAATGCCACCCACTTATTTCTTATGAATAACCACGCCCTCACCTATATGTCTTATAAATAACCACGCCCCCACCTATATGTATTATGAATAACCACGCCCTCACCTATATGTCTTATAAATAACCACGCCCCCACGTATATGTATTATGAATAACCACGCCACCACCTATATGTTTTATGAATAACCACGCCCCCACCTATATATCATTAATAACCATAGTCTTATGAATAACCACGCCCCCACATATATGTATTATGAATAACCACGCCCCCACCTATATGTCTTATGAATAACCACGCCCCCACCTATATGTTTTATGAATAACCACGCCCCCACCTATATATTTTATGAATAACCACGCCCCCACCTATATATCATTAATAACCATAGTAATACTTAATATACATAGGAAGTGAAGTTGACAAGGTCACGGTGTAGTGAAAGGATCGGACTGACCCTTTGCTATGACATAGACAATACATGCGTATTCATAGGCAGTGTTGAGATGGGTTCACTCGCTGCAGAGTGTCCGGACATATCAGAAGAAGATCAGATAATTAAGGTTAGGATAAGTTAATTGTAACGAATAGATAGCGGTAAATGTAAAGGTAAAGGTAAGATGAGGTAAAGGTAAGGTAAAGATAAGGTGAAGGTAAGGTGAAGGTAAGGTGAAGGTAAGGTGAAGGTAAGGTGAAGGTAAGGTAAAGGTAAGGTAAAGATAACGGTGAAGGTAAGGTGAAGGTAAGGTGAAGGTAAGGTGAAGGTAAGGTGAAGGTAAGGTGAAGGTAAGGTGAAGGTAAGGTGAAGGTAAGGTGAAGGTAAGGTGAAGGTAAGGTGAAGGTAAGGTGAAGGTAAGGTGAAGGTAAGGTGAAGGTAAGGTGAAGGTAAGGTGAAGGTAAGGTGAAGGTAAGGTGAAGGTAAGGTGAAGGTAAGGTGAAGGTAAGGTGAAGGTAAGGTGAAGGTAAGGTGAAGGTAAGGTGAAGGTAAGGTGAAGGTAAGGTGAAGGTAAGGTGAAGGTAAGGTGAAGGTAAGGTGAAGGTAAGGTGAAGGTAAGGTGAAGGTAAGGTGAAGGTAAGGTGAAGGTAAGGTGAAGGTAAGGTGAAGGTAAGGTGAAGGTAAGGTGAAGGTAAGGTGAAGGTAAGGTGAAGGTAAGGTGAAGGTAAGGTGAAGGTAAGGTGAAGGTAAGGTGAAGGTAAGGTGAAGGTAAGGTGAAGGTAAGGTGAAGGTAAGGTGAAGGTAAGGTGAAGGTAAGGTGAAGGTAAGGTGAAGGTAAGGTGAAGGTAAGGTGAAGGTAAGGTGAAGGTAAGGTGAAGGTAAGGTGAAGGTAAGGTGAAGGTAAGGTGAAGGTAAGGTGAAGGTAAGGTGAAGGTAAGGTGAAGGTAAGGTGAAGGTAAGGTGAAGGTATGGTGAAGGTAAGGTGAAGGTAAGGTGAAGGTAAGGTGAAGGTAAGGTGAAGGTAAGGTAAGGTGAAGGTAAGGTGAAGGTAAGGTGAAGGTAAGGTGAAGGTAAGGTGAAGGTAAGGTGAAGGTAAGGTGAAGGTAAGGTGAAGGTAAGGTGAAGGTAAGGTGAAGGTAAGGTGAAGGTAAGGTGAAGGTAAGGTGAAGGTAAGGTGAAGGTAAGGTGAAGGTAAGGTGAAGGTAAGGTGAAGGTAAGGTGAAGGTAAGGTGAAGGTAAGGTGAAGGTAAGGTGAAGGTAAGGTGAAGGTAAGGTGAAGGTAAGGTGAAGGTATGGTGAAGGTAAGGTGAAGGTAAGGTGAAGGTAAGGTGAAGGTAAGGTGAAGGTAAGGTAAGGTGAAGGTAAGGTGAAGGTAAGGTCAAGGTAAGGTCAAGGTAAGGTCAAGGTAAGGTCAGTGTAGGGTCAAGGTAAGGTCAAGGTAAGGTCAAGGTAAGGTCAAGGTAAGGTCAAGGTAAGGTCAAGGTAAGGTCAATGTAAGGTCAAGGTAAGGTCAAGGTAAGGTCAAGGTAAGGTCAAGGTAAGGTCAAGGTAAGGTCAAGGTAAGGTCAATGTAAGGTCAAGATAAGGTAAGGTAAAAGGTAAGGCTAAGTATAAGTGTAAGGGTAAGGACAAGGGTAAGGGTTGGGGCGAGGGTAAGGGTAAGGGTAAGGGTAAGGGTTGGAGCGAGGGTAAGGGTAAGGGTAAGTGTAAGGGTTGGAGCGAGGGTAAGGGTAAGGGTAAAAGTAAGGGTAAGGGTAAATGTAAATGTAAAGGTAAAGGTAAAGGTAAAGTTAAAGTAAGAATAAGTGTAAGAGTAGGGGTAGAGGTAAGGGTAGAGGTAAAGGTAAATTTAAGTGTAAAGGTAAAGTTAAAAGAAGAATAAGGGTAGGGGTAGAGGTAAGGGTAGAGGTAAAAGTAAATTCAAAGGTAAAGTTAAAGTTAAAGTAAGAATAATGGTAAGGTTAGGGGTAGAGGTAAGAGTAGAGGTAAAGTAAATTTAAAGGTATAGTTAAAGTTAAAGGTAAAGTTAAAGTTATAGTTAAAGTAAGGATAAGGGTAGGGGTAATGTTAAGGGTAAGTGTAATGGTACGGGTAAGGTTAGGGTAAAGATAAGAGTAGGGGCAAGTGTAAAGATAAGAGTAGGAACAAGGGTAAAGATAAGAGTAGGGGCAAGGGTAAAGATAAGAGTAGGGGCAAGGGTAGGGGCGAGGGTAAGGGTAAGGGTAAGGGTAATGGTAAGGGTAAGTGTAAGGGTACGGGTAATGTAGGGTAAAGATAAGAGTAGGGCAAGGGTAAAGGTAAGGGCAAGGGCGAGGGTAGTGGCGAGGGTAAGGGTAAGGGTAGAGGCGAGGGTAGGGGCGAGGGTAGGGGCGAGGGTAATGGTAGGAGCGAGGGTAAGGGTAAGGGTTGGGGCGAGGGTAAGGGTATTGGCGAGGGTAGGGGCGAGGGTAGGAGCGAGGGTAGAGGCAATGGTAAAGGTAATCTAGGTTGTTAAATAGACATACGAGCTAAGATTTTAATGCAAGTTAATATTATAATTTGCTGATGATTCTAATCAGAATTTTAATTAGAATGCCTCATATATATACCACGGTTATATATAAAATAAATCAAATTGATTACGTAAAATAAATCAAATTAATAAAGAAACAAATAATTATTTATTTTTAATATAATTACGTAAGATATTTTATATTTTATACAAATATTATCGTTTAAAATTACGAACATAGTCATACATTTTTTATTTTTAAAATATCGTTAAAGATTCGTAAAGTAAAAATTTATTATTTGAAATATAATCGTGAATAAATGACTTATACAAATATAATGTAACTAATCAATTGTATTTATGTACACGTTACATTATAACGTATTATTTACAACTATTGTATTCGTCATTGTGTTATCATTTCAATAGCAAATACAACCCTTCCCTCGGGAACACTACCCTACTCTACACTAAATATATATGTA
>CAXIVS010000051.1:0-2500 GCA_964035775.1 Osedax frankpressi
AATATCGTTACCGCGGCTTTCATTTTAAGGGCTAGTTGATTCGGCAGGTGAGTTGTTACACACTCCTTAGCGGATTCCGACTTCTATGGCCACCGCCCTGCTGTCTATATCAATCAACACCTTTGGCGCGGTTCTCAAACAGCCTTTTCACCTTTTCACGAGCGTCGTCTCGAGTAGGCATAACGCGAATATCGTTACCGCGGCTTTCATTTTAAGGGCTAGTTGATTCGGCAGGTGAGTTGTTACACACTCCTTAGCGGATTCCGACTTCTATGGCCACCGCCCTGCTGTCTATATCAATCAACACCTTTGGCGCGGTTCTCAAACAGCCTTTTCACCTTTTCACGAGCGTCGTCTCGAGTAGGCATAACGCTCCTTTCCAGTCCCGATGCGCCTCGGGCAGGCTCAACAAAATTACCGATCCGAAAGACCGTGCAGGCTTGAATAACCTTAATAGACAAATACCGGGATTACCACTCCACCACGACATCGCCTCCGTTGGTCTGTGTCCAGCGGGCGCTACGTAGAGGTAGAGATTATCTTGATGGCATACGCGTATGCCACCCTTGCTCAACAGGTATGCACATGTGCGAGTAACTAGTCATCACTTTTCAGGCGGATTCAGACAGACTTATCGGGCCAATACCCTTAATAGACAAATACCGGGATTACCACTCCACCACGACATCGCCTCCGTTGGTCTGTGTCCAGCGGGCGCTACGTAGAGGTAGAGATTATCTTGATGGCATACGCGTATGCCACCCTTGCTCAACAGGTATGCACATGTGCGAGTAACTAGTCATCACTTTTCAGGCGGATTCATATAGACTTATCAGGTCATATACCCTTAATAGAGTCATAGTTACTGCCGCCAAGGATATCATGATTAATCGTCTTAGTTGGTTAATACAATATGCGTTGCTAAATACAATTTAATGTACAAAATCAACGATTATTCAGTATCGTTTAAATAAAACTCCCCGATAAACCGAAACAATTACGAACGATTTGTATTCGAGTTATTTCAGGATATCGGAGAAATTGAATATGAATAAATATGAATATTTAATAAAAAAAAATTTTTTGTCTCGAAAATTTTTTTTTTTGAGGCCCGTGGGCCTCCTCGCGAAAAAATACGTGTTTTTTTCAATTTTTGACATAGGTGCAGTTGACGACTTTTTTTTTTTTTTTTTTAGTTAGCTACGGATTATGATTCGTTCTGTTCTAACTAGTGTAAATAGCTATGTCGCAACTTTTACTTATCAATTGTTAAAAAGTTATAGGCGGTTGAATTTTTGTTTTTTTTTTTAGACCTCAATAACTCTTAAAGTAATGCGAATTGTATGACCATTCAAACTGTCCGACCTTATATTAATACGAAGATAATTATTTAATTAAAAAAAGTACAATATTTTTTTTGAAAATTTTTTTAGTCTCCGTCCTACTCAAATTTTCAAAAATCGAGCTCGAAGCTCCGATTTTTGCGAAAAAAGCTTGCTCACGGGCAAGGGAAAAAAGTATCGTGTTAAGCAGCCGCTTTTTTTTTTTTTTTTCTCTAAAATGCCGTAATAAGTGGGGAGAATTAAAAAAAAAAAAATTTCCATGGAGCCGAAAAACTTAGTCAAATTTTATAAAAAAAATTCACAAAAATTTTACTAAGTTATTCGGCTTCATGGAAATTTTTTTTTAATTCTCCCGACTTATTACGGCATTTTAGAAAACAAATTATAAAAATAGCGGCTGTTGAACAAACCTTTTTTTAATGCCCAATCTAATCTCTTTTTTGGCGAATTTCGGAGCGTCGAACTCGATTTTTTAAAAAATATATATAATTGCAAAGGTTTTTTTTTTTTTTTTTTTTCCTTTAAAATGCGGTAATATAACAGGATTTTTTTTTTTTTAATTGATTTAATTTTTGTAAAAAAAATTCTAAAAAATTTGACTAAGTTATTCGGGTCCATGAAAAAAAAATTTTTTTTAATTTTCCCCACCTATTACGGCATTTTAGAAAAAAAAAAAAAAAAAAGCGGCTGCTTAACACGATACTTTTTTCCTTGCCCGTGAACAAGCTTTTTTCGCAAAAATCGGAGCTTCGAGCTCGATTTTTTGAAAATTTGACTTTGACGGCGACTAAAAAAATTTCAAAAAAAATATTGTACTTTTTTTAATTAAATAATTATCTTCGTATTAATATAAGGTCGGACAGTTAGAATGGTCATATAATTCGCATTACTTTAGGAGTTATTGAGGTCTAAAAAAAAAAAAAAAAAATTTTCAACCGCCTATAACTTTTTAACAATTGAAAAGAAAAAGTTGCGACATAGCTATTTACACTAGTTAGAACAAAACGAGTCAAAATCGGTAGCTAACAAAAAAAAAAAAAAAAAAAAGTCGTCAACTGCACCTATGTCAAAAATTGAAAAAAACACGTATTTTTTCGCGAGGAGGCCCACGGGCCTCAAAAAAAAAAATTTTCGAGACAAAAAATTTTTTAAAATTA
>CAXIVS010000051.1:20000-22500 GCA_964035775.1 Osedax frankpressi
TGTACATTAAATTGTATTTAGCAACGCATATTGTATTAACCAACTAAGACGATTAATCATGATATCCTTGGCGGCAGTAACTATGACTCTATTAAGGGTATATGACCCGATAAGTCTATATGAATCCGCCTGAAAAGTGATGACTAGTTACTCGCACATGTGCATACCTGTTGAGCAAGGGTGGCATACGCGTATGCCATCAAGATAATCTCTACCTCTACGTAGCGCCCGCTGGACACAGACCAACGGAGGCGATGTCGTGGTGGAGTGGTAATCCCGGTATTTGTCTATTAAGGGTATTGGCCCGATAAGTCTGTCTGAATCCGCCTGAAAAGTGATGACTAGTTACTCGCACATGTGCATACCTGTTGAGCAAGGGTGGCATACGCGTATGCCATCAAGATAATCTCTACCTCTACGTAGCGCCCGCTGGACACAGACCAACGGAGGCGATGTCGTGGTGGAGTGGTAATCCCGGTATTTGTCTATTAAGGGTATTGGCCCGATAAGTCTGTCTGAATCCGCCTGAAAAGTGATGACTAGTTACTCGCACATGTGCATACCTGTTGAGCAAGGGTGGCATACGCGTATGCCATCAAGATAATCTTTACCTCTACGTAGCGCCCGCTGGACACAGACCAACGGAGGCGATGTCGTGGTGGAGTGGTAATCCCGGTATTTGTCTATTAAGGGTATTGGCCCGATAAGTCTGTCTGAATCCGCCTGAAAAGTGATGACTAGTTACTCGCACATGTGCATACCTGTTGAGCAAGGGTGGCATACGCGTATGCCATCAAGATAATCTCTACCTCTACGTAGCGCCCGCTGGACACAGACCAACGGAGGCGATGTCGTGGTGGAGTGGTAATCCCGGTATTTGTCTATTAAGGGTATTGGCCCGATAAGTCTGTCTGAATCCGCCTGAAAAGTGATGACTAGTTACTCGCACATGTGCATACCTGTTGAGCAAGGGTGGCATACGCGTATGCCATCAAGATAATCTTTACCTCTACGTAGCGCCCGCTGGACACAGACCAACGGAGGCGATGTCGTGGTGGAGTGGTAATCCCGGTATTTGTCTATTAAGGGTATTGGCCCGATAAGTCTGTCTGAATCCGCCTGAAAAGTGATGACTAGTTACTCGCACATGTGCATACCTGTTGAGCAAGGGTGGCATACGCGTATGCCATCAAGATAATCTCTACCTCTACGTAGCGCCCGCTGGACACAGACCAACGGAGGCGATGTCGTGGTGGAGTGGTAATCCCGGTATTTGTCTATTAAGGTTATTCAAGCCTGCACGGTCTTTCGGATCGGTAATTTTGTTGAGCCTGCCCGAGGCGCATCGGGACTGGAAAGGAGCGTTATGCCTACTCGAGACGACGCTCGTGAAAAGGTGAAAAGGCTGTTTGAGAACCGCGCCAAAGGTGTTGATTGATATAGACAGCAGGGCGGTGGCCATAGAAGTCGGAATCCGCTAAGGAGTGTGTAACAACTCACCTGCCGAATCAACTAGCCCTTAAAATGAAAGCCGCGGTAACGATATTCTTATGCCGGTGATGAAGCGATATGATTTCTACGCAGTGCTCCGAATGTAAAAGTAATGAAATTCAACCGAACAAGGGTAAACGGCGGGAGTAAATACGATTAAGGTTATCGAAATCTAACATTGTGAACAACGAGCGTAGAGACTAACGTGCGGGTACAAGTTTAACGGAATTTCTATCGAAGATCATACGAATACTATGAGTTTAACGTTAACGTTAACGTTAACGTTAACGTTAACGTTAACGTTAACAGACAAAGTTTAATATCGAGGACCCGAAGACGAAGTTTAATATCGAGGACCCGAAGACGAAGTTTAATATCGAGAACCCGAAGACGAAGTTTAATATCGAGGACCCGAAGACGAAGTTTAATATCGAGAACCCGAAGACGAAGTTTAATATCGAGGACCCGAAGACGAAGTTCAATATCGAGGACTCGAAGACGAAGTTGAATTAATTGGTGAAAGTTGATTGCGGGTGTTATTAAATTTACTTTAATAATACACATTTCAGCCGAAACCAAACCCTGAGCATTAAAATACAAAACATTTTAAATTTTGATGCTTCGGGGGGGGGTGGGGGTGATATTTTTTTAAATATTTATTATAAGGTTTTTATGTCGGGTTTTTTTTACGACCATAAAAATTAATAAAATATTTACAAATACAAAAATTAAAAAAAATTTTAAGGATACAAAAAATTTACGAGTTAAAAAATTTACAAGTAAAAAATTTTTACAAGTTCGAAAATTTTTATAATTGCGAAAAATTAATAAAATATTTACAAATACAAAAATTAAAAAAAATTTAAGGATACAAAAATTTTACGAGTTAAAAAATTTACAAGTAAAAAATTTTTACAAGTTCGAAAATTTTTATAATTGCGAAAAATTAATAAAATATTTACAAATACAAAAATTTTAAAAAAATTTACAAGTAAAAAATTTTTACAAG
>CAXIVS010000051.1:30000-32500 GCA_964035775.1 Osedax frankpressi
GTGTGTACAAAGGGCAGGGACGTAATCAACGCGAGCTTATGACTCGCGCTTACTGGGAATTCCTCGTTCATGGAGAATAGTTACAAGCTCCAATCCCTAGCACGAAAGACGTTCAACGGGTTACCCAATCCTCTCGGACCAGGATGTACACACGTTGTATCCTTCAGTGTAGCGCGCGTGCGGCCCCGGACATCTAAGGGCATCACAGACCTGTTATTGCTCCATCTCGTGTGGCTAAACGCCACTTGTCCCTCTAAGAAGTCAAATTAAAACGAATCTAGTTAAAGAATTCGCATTCTATTTAGTAGGCCAGAGTCTCGTTCGTTATCGGAATTAACCAGACAAATCGCTCCACCAACTAAGAACGGCCATGCACCACCATCCAACGAATCGAGAAAGAGCTATCAATCTGTCAATCCTACTGTTGTCCGGACCGGGTGAGTTTTCCCGTGTTGAGTCAAATTAAGCCGCAGGCTCCACTCCTGGTGGTGCCCTTCCGTCAATTCCTTTAAGTTTCAGATTTGCAACCATACTTCCCCCGGAATCCAAAAATTTTGGTTTCCCGGAGGCTGCCCGACAGGTCATGGTAGCAACACCATCGGATCGCATCAAAATTTAAAATGTTTTGTATTTTAATGCTCAGGGTTTGGTTTCGGCTGAAATGTGTATTATTAAAGTAAATTTAATAACACCCGCAATCAACTTTCACCAATTAATTCAACTTCGTCTTCGAGTCCTCGATATTAAACTTCGTCTTCGGGTCCTCGATATTAAACTTCGTCTTCGGGTTCTCGATATTAAACTTCGTCTTCGGGTCCTCGATATTAAACTTCGTCTTCGGGTTCTCGATATTAAACTTCGTCTTCGGGTCCTCGATATTAAACTTCGTCTTCGGGTCCTCGATATTAAACTTTGTCTGTTAACGTTAACGTTAACGTTAACGTTAACGTTAAACTCATAGTATTCGTATGATCTTCGATAGAAATTCCGTTAAACTTGTACCCGCACGTTAGTCTCTACGCTCGTTGTTCACAATGTTAGATTTCGATAACCTTAATCGTATTTACTCCCGCCGTTTACCCTTGTTCGGTTGAATTTCATTACTTTTACATTCGGAGCACTGCGTAGAAATCACATCGCTTCATCACCGGCATAAGAATATCGTTACCGCGGCTTTCATTTTAAGGGCTAGTTGATTCGGCAGGTGAGTTGTTACACACTCCTTAGCGGATTCCGACTTCTATGGCCACCGCCCTGCTGTCTATATCAATCAACACCTTTGGCGCGGTTCTCAAACAGCCTTTTCACCTTTTCACGAGCGTCGTCTCGAGTAGGCATAACGCTCCTTTCCAGTCCCGATGCGCCTCGGGCAGGCTCAACAAAATTACCGATCCGAAAGACCGTGCAGGCTTGAATAACCTTAATAGACAAATACCGGGATTACCACTCCACCACGACATCGCCTCCGTTGGTCTGTGTCCAGCGGGCGCTACGTAGAGGTAGAGATTATCTTGATGGCATACGCGTATGCCACCCTTGCTCAACAGGTATGCACATGTGCGAGTAACTAGTCATCACTTTTCAGGCGGATTCAGACAGACTTATCGGGCCAATACCCTTAATAGACAAATACCGGGATTACCACTCCACCACGACATCGCCTCCGTTGGTCTGTGTCCAGCGGGCGCTACGTAGAGGTAGAGATTATCTTGATGGCATACGCGTATGCCACCCTTGCTCAACAGGTATGCACATGTGCGAGTAACTAGTCATCACTTTTCAGGCGGATTCAGACAGACTTATCGGGCCAATACCCTTAATAGACAAATACCGGGATTACCACTCCACCACGACATCGCCTCCGTTGGTCTGTGTCCAGCGGGCGCTACGTAGAGGTAAAGATTATCTTGATGGCATACGCGTATGCCACCCTTGCTCAACAGGTATGCACATGTGCGAGTAACTAGTCATCACTTTTCAGGCGGATTCAGACAGACTTATCGGGCCAATACCCTTAATAGACAAATACCGGGATTACCACTCCACCACGACATCGCCTCCGTTGGTCTGTGTCCAGCGGGCGCTACGTAGAGGTAGAGATTATCTTGATGGCATACGCGTATGCCACCCTTGCTCAACAGGTATGCACATGTGCGAGTAACTAGTCATCACTTTTCAGGCGGATTCAGACAGACTTATCGGGCCAATACCCTTAATAGACAAATACCGGGATTACCACTCCACCACGACATCGCCTCCGTTGGTCTGTGTCCAGCGGGCGCTACGTAGAGGTAGAGATTATCTTGATGGCATACGCGTATGCCACCCTTGCTCAACAGGTATGCACATGTGCGAGTAACTAGTCATCACTTTTCAGGCGGATTCATATAGACTTATCAGGTCATATACCCTTAATAGAGTCATAGTTACTGCCGCCAAGGATATCATGATTAATCGTCTTAGTTGGTTAATACAATATGCGTTGCTAAATACAATTTAA
>CAXIVS010000052.1:0-41264 GCA_964035775.1 Osedax frankpressi
GTGGTGTCTGGTTCTTTTGCTGGTGTCTGGCTCTATTGGTGGTGTCTGGCTCTGTTGTTGGTGTCTGGCTCTATTGGTGGTGTCTGGCTCTGTTGTTGGTGTCTGGCTCTTTTGGTGGTGTCTGGCTCTATTGGTGGTGTATGGCTCTGTTGGTGGTGTCTGGCTCTATTGGTGATGTCTGGCTCTGTTGGTGGTGTCTGGCTCTATTGGTGGTGTCTGGCTCTTTTGGTGGTGTCTGGCTCTATTGGTGGTGTCTGGCTCTATTGGTGGTGTCTGGCTCTATTGGTGGTGTCTGGCTCTATTGGTGATGTCTGGCTCTATTGGTGGTGTCTGGCTCTATTGGTGATGTCTGGCTCTATTGGTGGTGTCTGGCTCTATAGGTGGTGTCTGGCTCTATTGGTGGTGTCTGGCTCTATTGGTGGTGTCTGGCTCTATTGGTGGTGTCTGGCTCTGTTTGTGGTGTATGGCTCTATTGGTGGTGTCTGGCTCTATATGTGGTGTCTGGCTCTATATGTGGTGTCTGGATCTATATGTGGTGTCTGGCTCTTTTGGTGGTGCCTGGCTCTATTGGTGGTGTCTACTTCTATTGGTGGTGTCTGGCTCTATTGGTGGTGTCTGGCTCTATTGTTAGTGTCTGGCTCTTTTGGTGGTGTCTGGATCTATTGGTGCATGGTGTCTGGTTCTATTGTTGGTGTCTGGCTCTATTGGTGGTGTTTGGCTCTATTGGTGGTGTCTGGCTCTATTGGTGGTGTCTGGCTCTATTGGTGGTGTCTGGCTCTATTGGTAGTGTCTGGCTCTTTTGGTAGTGTCTGGCTCTATTGGTGGTGTCTGGCTCTATTGGTGGTGTCTGGATCTATTGGTGGTGTCTGGATCTATTGGTGGTGTCTGGCTCTTTTGGTGGTGTCTGGTTCTATTGGTGGTGTCTGGCTCTGTTGGTTGTGTCTGGTTCTATTGGTGGTGTCTGGCTCTTTTGGTGGTGTCTGGCTCTTTTGCTGGTGTCTGGCTCTATTGGTGGTGTCTGGCTCTGTTGTTGGTGTCTGGCTCTATTGGTGGTGTCTGGCTCTTTTGGTGGTGTCTGGCTCTATTGGTAGTGTCTGGCTCTTTTGGTGGTGTCTGGCTCTATTGGGGGTGTCTGGCTCTATTGGTGGTGTCTGGCTCTATTGGGGGTGTCTGGCTCTATTGGTGGTGTCTGGCTCTATTTGTTGTGTCTGGCTCTTTTGGTGGTGTCTGGCTCTATTGTTTGTGTCTGGCTCTTTTTGTGGTGTCTGGCTCTATTGGTGGTGTCTGGCTCTGTTGGTGGTGTCTGGCTCTGTTGTTGGTGTCTGGCTCTTTTGGTGGTGTCTGGCTCTATTGGTGGTGTATGGCTCTGTTGGTGGTGTCTGGCTCTATTGGTGATGTCTGGCTCTGTTGGTGGTGTCTGGTTCTATTGGTGGTGTCTGGCTCTTTTGGTGGTGTCTGGCTCTATTGGTGGTGTCTGGCTCTATTGGTGGTGTCTGGCTCTATTGGTGGTGTCTGGCTCTATTGGTGATGTGTGGCTCTATTGGTGGTGTCTGGCTCTATTGGTGATGTCTGGCTCTATTGGTGGTGTCTGGCTCTATTGGTGATGTCTGGCTCTATTGGTGGTGTCTGGCTCTGTTGGTGGTGTCTGGCTCTATTGGTGGTGTCTGGCTCTATATGTGGTGTCTGGCTCTTTTGGTGGTGTCTGGCTCTGTTGGTGGTGTCTACTTCTATTGGTGGTGTCTGGCTCTATATGTGGTGTCTGGCTCTATATGTGGTGTCTGGCTCTATATGTGGTGTCTGGCTCTTTTGGTGGTGCCTGGCTCTATTGGTGGTGTCTACTTCTATTGGTGGTGTCTGGCTCTATTGGTGGTGTCTGGCTCTATTGTTAGTGTCTGGCTCTTTTGGTGGTGTCTGGATCTATTGGTGCATGGTGTCTGGTTCTATTGGTGGTGTCTGGCTCTATTTGTGGTGTCTGGCTCTATTGGTGGTGTCTGGCTCTATTGGTGGTGCCTGGCTCTATTGGTGGTGTCTGGCTCTATTGGTAGTGTCTGGCTCTTTTGGTAGTGTCTGGCTCTATTGGTGGTGTCTGGCTCTATTGGTGGTGTCTGGCTCTTTTGGTGGTGTCTGGCTCTTTTGCTGGTGTCTGGATCTATTGGTGGTGTCTGGATCTATTGGTGGTGTCTGGCTCTTTAGGTGGTGTCTGGTTCTATTGGTGGTGTCTGGCTCTGTTGGTTGTGTCTGGTTCTATTGGTGGTGTCTGGCTCTTTTGGTGGTGTCTGGTTCTTTTGCTGGTGTCTGGCTCTATTGGTGGTGTCTGTCTCTGTTGTTGGTGTCTGGCTCTATTGGTGGTGTCTGGCTCTGTTGTTGGTGTCTGGCTCTTTTGGTGGTGTCTGGCTCTATTGGTGGTGTATGGCTCTGTTGGTGGTGTCTGGCTCTATTGGTGATGTCTGGCTCTGTTGGTGGTGTCTGGCTCTATTGGTGGTGTCTGGCTCTTTTGGTGGTGTCTGGCTCTATTGGTGGTGTCTGCCTCTATTGGTGGTGTCTGGCTCTATTGGTGGTGTCTGGCTCTATTGGTGATGTCTGGCTCTATTGGTGGTGTCTGGCTCTATTGGTGATGTCTGGCTATATTGGTGGTGTCTGGCTCTATAGGTGGTGTCTGGCTCTATTGGTGGTGTCTGGCTCTATTGGTGGTGTCTGGCTCTATTGGTGGTGTCTGGCTCTGTTTGTGGTGTATGGCTCTATTGGTGGTGTCTGGCTCTATATGTGGTGTCTGGCTCTATATGTGGTGTCTGGATCTATATGTGGTGTCTGGCTCTTTTGGTGGTGCCTGGCTCTATTGGTGGTGTCTACTTCTATTGGTGGTGTCTGGCTCTATTGGTGGTGTCTGGCTCTATTGTTAGTGTCTGGCTCTTTTGGTGGTGTCTGGATCTATTGGTGCATGGTGTCTGGTTCTATTGTTGGTGTCTGGCTCTATTGGTGGTGTTTGGCTCTATTGGTGGTGTCTGGCTCTATTGGTGGTGTCTGGCTCTATTGGTGGTGTCTGGCTCTATTGGTAGTGTCTGGCTCTTTTGGTAGTGTCTGGCTCTATTGGTGGTGTCTGGCTCTATTGGTGGTGTCTGGATCTATTGGTGGTGTCTGGATCTATTGGTGGTGTCTGGCTCTTTTGGTGGTGTCTGGTTCTATTGGTGGTGTCTGGCTCTGTTGGTTGTGTCTGGTTCTATTGGTGGTGTCTGGCTCTTTTGGTGTTGTCTGGCTCTTTTGCTGGTGTCTGGCTCTATTGGTGGTGTCTGGCTCTGTTGTTGGTGTCTGGCTCTATTGGTGGTGTCTGGCTCTTTTGGTGGTGTCTGGCTCTTTTGGTGGTGTCTGGCTCTATTGGTGGTGTCTGGCTCTATTGGTGGTGTCTGCCTCTTTTGGTGGTTTCTGGCTCTTTTGGTGGTGTCTGGCTCTTTTGGTGGTGTCTGGCTCTATTGGTGGTGTCTGGCTCTACTGGGGGTGTCTGGCTCTTTTGGTGGTGTCTGGCTCTATTGGGGGTGTCTGGCTCTATTGGCGATGTCTGGCTCTATTGGGGGTGTCTGGCTCTTTTGGTGGTGTCTGACTCTATTGGTGGTGTCTGGCTCTATTGGTAGTGTCTGGCTCTTTTGGTGGTGTCTGGCTCTATTGGTGGTGTCCGGCTCTATTGGTAGTGTCTGGCTCTTTTGGTGGTGTCTGGCTCTATTGTTGGTGTCTGGCTCTATTGGTGGCGTCTGGCTCTATTGTTAGTGTCTGGCTCTTTTGGTGGTGTCTGGATCTATTGGTGCATGGTGTCTGGCTCTATTGGTGGTGTCTGGCTCTATTGGTGGTGTCTGGCTCTATTGGTGGTGTCTGGCTCTATTGGTGGTGTCTGGCTCTATTGGTGGTGTCTGGCTCTATTGGTGGTGTCTGGCTCTGTTGGTGGTGTCTGGCTCTATTGGTGGTTTCTGGATCTATTGGTGGTGTCTGGCTCTTTTGGTGGTGTCTGGATCTATTGGTGCATGGTGTCTGGCTCTATTGGTGGTGTCTGGCTCTATTGGTGGTGTCTGGCTCTATTGGTGGTGTCTGGCTCTATTGGTGGTGTCTGGCTCTATTGGTGGTGTCTGGCTCTATTGGTGGTGTCTGGCTCTATTGGTGGTGTCTGGCTCTGTTGGTGGTGTCTGGCTCTATTGGTGGTGTCTGGCTCTATATGTGGTGTCTGGCTCTTTTGGTGGTGTCTGGCTCTGTTGGTGGTGTCTACTTCTATTGGTGGTGTCTGGCTCTATATGTGGTGTCTGGCTCTATATGTGGTGTCTGGCTCTATATGTGGTGTCTGGCTCTTTTGGTGGTGCCTGGCTCTATTGGTGGTGTCTACTTCTATTGGTGGTGTCTGGCTCTATTGGTGGTGTCTGGCTCTATTGTTAGTGTCTGGCTCTTTTGGTGGTGTCTGGATCTATTGGTGCATGGTGTCTGGTTCTATTGGTGGTGTCTGGCTCTATTTGTGGTGTCTGGCTCTATTGGTGGTGTCTGGCTCTATTGGTGGTGCCTGGCTCTATTGGTGGTGTCTGGCTCTATTGGTAGTGTCTGGCTCTTTTGGTAGTGTCTGGCTCTATTGGTGGTGTCTGGCTCTATTGGTGGTGTCTGGCTCTTTTGGTGGTGTCTGGCTCTTTTGCTGGTGTCTGGATCTATTGGTGGTGTCTGGATCTATTGGTGGTGTCTGGCTCTTTAGGTGGTGTCTGGTTCTATTGGTGGTGTCTGGCTCTGTTGGTTGTGTCTGGTTCTATTGGTGGTGTCTGGCTCTTTTGGTGGTGTCTGGTTCTTTTGCTGGTGTCTGGCTCTATTGGTGGTGTCTGGCTCTGTTGTTGGTGTCTGGCTCTATTGGTGGTGTCTGGCTCTGTTGTTGGTGTCTGGCTCTTTTGGTGGTGTCTGGCTCTATTGGTGGTGTATGGCTCTGTTGGTGGTGTCTGGCTCTATTGGTGATGTCTGGCTCTGTTGGTGGTGTCTGGCTCTATTGGTGGTGTCTGGCTCTTTTGGTGGTGTCTGGCTCTATTGGTGGTGTCTGCCTCTATTGGTGGTGTCTGGCTCTATTGGTGGTGTCTGGCTCTATTGGTGATGTCTGGCTCTATTGGTGGTGTCTGGCTCTATTGGTGATGTCTGGCTATATTGGTGGTGTCTGGCTCTATAGGTGGTGTCTGGCTCTATTGGTGGTGTCTGGCTCTATTGGTGGTGTCTGGCTCTATTGGTGGTGTCTGGCTCTGTTTGTGGTGTATAGCTCTATTGGTGGTGTCTGGCTCTATATGTGGTGTCTGGCTCTATATGTGGTGTCTGGATCTATATGTGGTGTCTGGCTCTTTTGGTGGTGCCTGGCTCTATTGGTGGTGTCTACTTCTATTGGTGGTGTCTGGCTCTATTGGTGGTGTCTGGCTCTATTGTTAGTGTCTGGCTCTTTTGGTGGTGTCTGGATCTATTGGTGCATGGTGTCTGGTTCTATTGTTGGTGTCTGGCTCTATTGGTGGTGTTTGGCTCTATTGGTGGTGTCTGGCTCTATTGGTGGTGTCTGGCTCTATTGGTGGTGTCTGGCTCTATTGGTAGTGTCTGGCTCTTTTGGTAGTGTCTGGCTCTATTGGTGGTGTCTGGCTCTATTGGTGGTGTCTGGATCTATTGGTGGTGTCTGGATCTATTGGTGGTGTCTGGCTCTTTTGGTGGTGTCTGGTTCTATTGGTGGTGTCTGGCTCTGTTGGTTGTGTCTGGTTCTATTGGTGGTGTCTGGCTCTTTTGGTGTTGTCTGGCTCTTTTGCTGGTGTCTGGCTCTATTGGTGGTGTCTGGCTCTGTTGTTGGTGTCTGGCTCTATTGGTGGTGTCTGGCTCTTTTGGTGGTGTCTGGCTCTTTTGGTGGTGTCTGGCTCTATTGGTGGTGTCTGGCTCTATTGGTGGTGTCTGCCTCTTTTGGTGGTTTCTGGCTCTTTTGGTGGTGTCTGGCTCTTTTGGTGGTGTCTGGCTCTATTGGTGGTGTCTGGCTCTACTGGGGGTGTCTGGCTCTTTTGGTGGTGTCTGGCTCTATTGGGGGTGTCTGGCTCTATTGGCGATGTCTGGCTCTATTGGGGGTGTCTGGCTCTTTTGGTGGTGTCTGACTCTATTGGTGGTGTCTGGCTCTATTGGTAGTGTCTGGCTCTTTTGGTGGTGTCTGGCTCTATTGGTGGTGTCCGGCTCTATTGGTAGTGTCTGGCTCTTTTGGTGGTGTCTGGCTCTATTGTTGGTGTCTGGCTCTATTGGTGGCGTCTGGCTCTATTGTTAGTGTCTGGCTCTTTTGGTGGTGTCTGGATCTATTGGTGCATGGTGTCTGGCTCTATTGGTGGTGTCTGGCTCTATTGGTGGTGTCTGGCTCTATTGGTGGTGTCTGGCTCTATTGGTGGTGTCTGGCTCTATTGGTGGTGTCTGGCTCTATTGGTGGTGTCTGGCTCTGTTGGTGGTGTCTGGCTCTATTGGTGGTTTCTGGATCTATTGGTGGTGTCTGGCTCTTTTGGTGGTGTCTGGATCTATTGGTGCATGGTGTCTGGCTCTATTGGTGGTGTCTGGCTCTATTGGTGGTGTCTGGCTCTATTGGTGGTGTCTGGCTCTATTGGTGGTGTCTGGCTCTATTGGTGGTGTCTGGCTCTATTGGTGGTGTCTGGCTCTATTGGTGGTGTCTGGCTCTGTTGGTGGTGTCTGGCTCTATTGGTGGTTTCTGGATCTATTGGTGGTGTCTGGCTCTTTTGGTGGTGTCTGGATCTATTGGTGCATGGTGTCTGGCTCTATTGGTGGTGTCTGGCTCTATTGGTGGTGTCTGGCTCTATTGGTGGTGTCTGGCTCTATTGGTGGTGTCTGGCTCTATTGGTGGTGTCTGGCTCTATTGGTGGTGTCTGGCTCTGTTGGTGGTGTCTGGCTCTATTGGTGGTTTCTGGATCTATTGGTGGTGTCTGGCTCTATTGGTGGTGTCTGGCTCTATTGGTGGTGTCTGGCTCTATTGGTGGTGTCTGGCTCTATTGGTGGTGTCTGGCTCTATTGGTGGTGTCTGGCTCTATTGGTGGTGTCTGGCTCTATTGGTGGTGTCTGGCTCTATTGGTGGTGTCTGGCTCTGTTGGTGGTGTCTGGCTCTATTGGTGGTTTCTGGATCTATTGGTGGTGTCTGGCTCTATTGGTGGTGTCTGGCTCTGTTGGTGGTGTCTGGCTCTATTGGTGGTTTCTGGATCTATTGGTGGTGTCTGGATCTATTGGTGGTGTCTGGCTCTTTTGGTGGTGTCTGGTTCTATTGGTGGTGTCTGGCTCTGTTGGTTGTGTCTGGTTCTATTGGTGGTGTCTGGCTCTTTTGGTGGTGTCTGGCTCTTTTGCTGATGTCTGGCTCTATTGGTGGTGTCTGGCTCTGTTGTTGGTGTCTGGCTCTATTGGTGGTGTCTGGCTCTTTTGGTGGTGTCTGGCTCTATTGGTGGTGTCTGGCTCTTTTGGTGGTGTCTGGCTCTTTTGGTGGTGTCTGGCTCTATTGGTGGTGTCTGGCTCTTTTGGTGGTGTCTGGTTCTATTGGTGGTGTCTGGATCTATTGGTGCATGGTGTCTGGCTCTATTGGTGGTGTCTGGCTCTTTTGGTGGTGTCTGGATCTATTGGTGCATGGTGTCTGGCTCTATTGGTGGTGTCTGGCTCTATTGGTGGTGTCTGGCTCTGTTGGTGGTGTCTGGCTCTATTGGTGGTTTCTGGATCTATTGGTGGTGTCTGGATCTATTGGTGGTGTCTGACTCTTTTGGTGGTGTCTGGTTCTATTGGTGGTGTCTGGCTCTGTTGGTTGTGTCTGGTTCTATTGGTGGTGTCTGGCTCTTTTGGTGGTGTCTGGCTCTTTTGCTGATGTCTGGCTCTATTGGTGGTGTCTGGCTCTGTTGTTGGTGTCTGGCTCTATTGGTGGTGTCTGGCTCTTTTGGTGGTGTCTGGCTCTATTGGTGGTGTCTGGCTCTTTTGGTGGTGTCTGGCTCTTTTGGTGGTGTCTGGCTCTATTGGTGGTGTCTGGCTCTATTGGTGGTGTCTGGCTCTTTCGGTGGTGTCTGGCTCTTTTGGTGGTGTCTGGCTCTATTGGTGGTGTCTGGCTCTATTGGGGGTGTCTGGCTCTTTTGGTGGTGTCTGGCTCTATTGGGGGTGTCTGGCTCTATTGGCGATGTCTGGCTCTATTGGGGGTGTCTGGCTCTTTTGGTGGTGTCTGGCTCTATTGGTGGTGTCTGGCTCTATTGGTAGTGTCTGGCTCTTTTGGTGGTGTCTGGCTCTATTGGTGGTGTCCGGCTCTATTGGTAGTGTCTGGCTCTTTTGGTGGTGTCTGGCTCTATTGGTGGTGTCTGGCTCTATTGGTGGTGTCTGGCTCTATTGTTAGTGTCTGGCTCTTTTGGTGGTGTCTGGATCTATTGGTGCATGGTGTCTGGCTCTATTGGCGGTGTCTGGCTCTATTGGTGGTGTCTGGCTCTATTGGTGGTGTCTGGCTCTATTGGTCGTGTCTGGCTCTATTGGTGGTGTCTGGCTCTATTGTTAGTGTCTGGCTCTATTGGTGGTGTCCGGCTCTATTGGTAGTGTCTGGCTCTTTTGGTGGTGTCTGGCTCTATTGGTGGTGTCTGGCTCTATTGGTGGTGTCTGGCTCTATTGTTAGTGTCTGGCTCTTTTGGTGGTGTCTGGCTCTATTGGGGGTGTCTGGCTCTATTGGTGGTGTCTGGCTCTATTGGGGGTGTCTGGCTCTATTGGTGGTGTCTGGCTCTATTTGTTGTGTCTGGCTCTTTTGGTGGTGTCTGGCTCTATTGGTTGTGTCTGGCTCTTTTGGTGGTGTCTGGCTCTATTGGTGGTGTCTGGCTCTGTTGGTGGTGTCTGGCTCTGTTGTTGGTGTCTGGCTCTTTTGGTGGTGTCTGGCTCTATTGGTGGTGTATGGCTCTGTTGGTGGTGTCTGGCTCTATTGGTGATGTCTGGCTCTGTTGGTGGTGTCTGGTTCTATTGGTGGTGTCTGGCTCTTTTGGTGGTGTCTGGCTCTATTGGTGGTGTCTGGCTCTATTGGTGGTGTCTGGCTCTATTGGTGGTGTCTGGCTCTATTGGTGATGT
The DNA here is from genome assembly GCA_964035775.1 of Osedax frankpressi. Lineage (NCBI taxonomy): Eukaryota > Metazoa > Annelida > Polychaeta > Sabellida > Siboglinidae > Osedax > Osedax frankpressi. The sequence goes on from CAXIVS010000052.1 coordinate 9,085, forward strand.
ATGGCTCTATTGGTGGTGTCTGGCTCTATTGGTGATGTCTGGCTCTATTGGTGGTGTCTGGCTCTATTGGTGATGTCTGGCTCTATTGGTGGTGTCTGGCTCTGTTGGTGGTGTCTGGCTCTATTGGTGGTGTCTGGCTCTATATGTGGTGTCTGGCTCTTTTGGTGGTGTCTGGCTCTGTTGGTGGTGTCTACTTCTATTGGTGGTGTCTGGCTCTATATGTGGTGTCTGGCTCTATATGTGGTGTCTGGCTCTATATGTGGTGTCTGGCTCTTTTGGTGGTGCCTGGCTCTATTGGTGGTGTCTACTTCTATTGGTGGTGTCTGGCTCTATTGGTGGTGTCTGGCTCTATTGTTAGTGTCTGGCTCTTTTGGTGGTGTCTGGATCTATTGGTGCATGGTGTCTGGTTCTATTGGTGGTGTCTGGCTCTATTTGTGGTGTCTGGCTCTATTGGTGGTGTCTGGCTCTATTGGTGGTGTCTGGCTCTATTGGTGGTGTCTGGCTCTATTGGTAGTGTCTGGCTCTTTTGGTAGTGTCTGGCTCTATTGGTGGTGTCTGGCTCTATTGGTGGTGTCTGGATCTATTGGTGGTGTCTGGATCTATTGGTGGTGTCTGGCTCTTTTGGTGGTGTCTGGTTCTATTGGTGGTGTCTGGCTCTGTTGGTTGTGTCTGGTTCTATTGGTGGTGTCTGGCTCTATTGGTGGTGTCTGGCTCTGTTGTTGGTGTCTGGCTCTATTGGTGGTGTCTGGTTCTTTTGCTGGTGTCTGGCTCTATTGGTGGTGTCTGGCTCTGTTGTTGGTGTCTGGCTCTATTGGTGGTGTCTGGCTCTGTTGGTTGTGTCTGGTTCTATTGGTGGTGTCTGGCTCTATTGGTGGTGTCTGGCTCTGTTGTTGGTGTCTGGCTCTTTTGGTGGTGTCTGGTTCTTTTGCTGGTGTCTGGCTCTATTGGTGGTGTCTGGCTCTGTTGTTGGTGTCTGGCTCTATTGGTGGTGTCTGGCTCTGTTGTTGGTGTCTGGCTCTTTTGGTGGTGTCTGGCTCTATTGGTGGTGTATGGCTCTGTTGGTGGTGTCTGGCTCTATTGGTGATGTCTGGCTCTGTTGGTGGTGTCTGGCTCTATTGGTGGTGTCTGGCTCTTTTGGTGGTGTCTGGCTCTATTGGTGGTGTCTGGCTCTATTGGTGGTGTCTGGCTCTATTGGTGGTGTCTGGCTCTATTGGTGATGTCTGGCTCTATTGGTGGTGTCTGGCTCTATTGGTGATGTCTGGCTCTATTGGTGGTGTCTGGCTCTATAGGTGGTGTCTGGCTCTATTGGTGGTGTCTGGCTCTATTGGTGGTGTCTGGCTCTATTGGCGGTGTCTGGCTCTGTTTGTGGTGTATGGCTCTATTGGTGGTGTCTGGCTCTATATGTGGTGTCTGGCTCTATACGTGGTGTCTGGATCTATATGTGGTGTCTGGCTCTTTTGGTGGTGCCTGGCTCTATTGGTGGTGTCTACTTCTATTGGTGGTGTCTGGCTCTATTGGTGGTGTCTGGCTCTATTGTTAGTGTCTGGCTCTTTTGGTGGTGTCTGGATCTATTGGTGCATGGTGTCTGGTTCTATTGTTGGTGTCTGGCTCTATTGGTGGTGTTTGGCTCTATTGGTGGTGTCTGGCTCTATTGGTGGTGTCTGGCTCTATTGGTGGTGTCTGGCTCTATTGGTAGTGTCTGGCTCTTTTTGTAGTGTCTGGCTCTATTGGTGGTGTCTGGCTCTATTGGTGGTGTCTGGATCTATTGGTGGTGTCTGGATCTATTGGTGGTGTCTGGCTCTTTTGGTGGTGTCTGGTTCTATTGGTGGTGTCTGGCTCTGTTGGTTGTGTCTGGTTCTATTGGTGGTGTCTGGCTCTTTTGGTGTTGTCTGGCTCTTTTGCTGGTGTCTGGCTCTATTGGTGGTGTCTGGCTCTGTTGTTGGTGTCTGGCTCTATTGGTGGTGTCTGGCTCTTTTGGTGGTGTCTGGCTCTTTTGGTGGTGTCTGGCTCTATTGGTGGTGTCTGGCTCTATTGGTGGTGTCTGGCTCTTTTGGTGGTGTCTGGCTCTTTTGGTGGTGTCTGGCTCTTTTGGTGGTGTCTGGCTCTATTGGTGGTGTCTGGCTCTACTGGGGGTGTCTGGCTCTTTTGGTGGTGTCTGGCTCTATTGGGGGTGTCTGGCTCTATTGGCGATGTCTGGCTCTATTGGGGGTGTCTGGCTCTTTTGGTGGTGTCTGACTCTATTGGTGGTGTCTGGCTCTATTGGTAGTGTCTGGCTCTTTTGGTGGTGTCTGGCTCTATTGGTGGTGTCCGGCTCTATTGGTAGTGTCTGGCTCTTTTGGTGGTGTCTGGCTCTATTGTTGGTGTCTGGCTCTATTGGTGGTGTCTGGCTCTATTGTTAGTGTCTGGCTCTTTTGGTGGTGTCTGGATCTATTGGTGCATGGTGTCTGGCTCTATTGGTGGTGTCTGGCTCTATTGGTGGTGTCTGGCTCTATTGGTGGTGTCTGGCTCTATTGGTGGTGTCTGGCTCTATTGGTGGTGTCTGGCTCTATTGGTGGTGTCTGGCTCTGTTGGTGGTGTCTGGCTCTATTGGTGGTTTCTGGATCTATTGGTGGTGTCTGGCTCTTTTGGTGGTGTCTGGATCTATTGGTGCATGGTGTCTGACTCTATTGGTGGTGTCTGGCTCTATTGGTGGTGTCTGGCTCTGTTGGTGGTGTCTGGCTCTATTGGTGGTTTCTGGATCTATTGGTGGTGTCTGGATCTATTGGTGGTGTCTGGCTCTTTTGGTGGTGTCTGGTTCTATTGGTGGTGTCTGGCTCTGTTGGTTGTGTCTGGTTCTATTGGTGGTGTCTGGCTCTTTTGGTGGTGTCTGGCTCTTTTGCTGATGTCTGGCTCTATTGGTGGTGTCTGGCTCTGTTGTTGGTGTCTGGCTCTATTGGTGGTGTCTGGCTCTTTTGGTGGTGTCTGGCTCTATTGGTGGTGTCTGGCTCTTTTGGTGGTGTCTGGCTCTTTTGGTGGTGTCTGGCTCTATTGGTGGTGTCTGGCTCTTTTGGTGGTGTCTGGTTCTATTGGTGGTGTCTGGATCTATTGGTGCATGGTGTCTGGCTCTATTGGTGGTGTCTGGCTCTTTTGGTGGTGTCTGGATCTATTGGTGCATGGTGTCTGGCTCTATTGGTGGTGTCTGGCTCTATTGGTGGTGTCTGGCTCTGTTGGTGGTGTCTGGCTCTATTGGTGGTTTCTGGATCTATTGGTGGTGTCTGGATCTATTGGTGGTGTCTGACTCTTTTGGTGGTGTCTGGTTCTATTGGTGGTGTCTGGCTCTGTTGGTTGTGTCTGGTTCTATTGGTGGTGTCTGGCTCTTTTGGTGGTGTCTGGCTCTTTTGCTGATGTCTGGCTCTATTGGTGGTGTCTGGCTCTGTTGTTGGTGTCTGGCTCTATTGGTGGTGTCTGGCTCTTTTGGTGGTGTCTGGCTCTATTGGTGGTGTCTGGCTCTTTTGGTGGTGTCTGGCTCTTTTGGTGGTGTCTGGCTCTATTGGTGGTGTCTGGCTCTATTGGTGGTGTCTGGCTCTTTCGGTGGTGTCTGGCTCTTTTGGTGGTGTCTGGCTCTATTGGTGGTGTCTGGCTCTATTGGGGGTGTCTGGCTCTTTTGGTGGTGTCTGGCTCTATTGGGGGTGTCTGGCTCTATTGGCGATGTCTGGCTCTATTGGGGGTGTCTGGCTCTTTTGGTGGTGTCTGGCTCTATTGGTGGTGTCTGGCTCTATTGGTAGTGTCTGGCTCTTTTGGTGGTGTCTGGCTCTATTGGTGGTGTCCGGCTCTATTGGTAATGTCTGGCTCTTTTGGTGGTGTCTGGCTCTATTGGTGGTGTCTGGCTCTATTGGTGGTGTCTGGCTCTATTGTTAGTGTCTGGCTCTTTTGGTGGTGTGTGGATCTATTGGTGCATGGTGTCTGGCTCTATTGGCGGTGTCTGGCTCTATTGGTGGTGTCTGGCTCTATTGGTGGTGTATGGCTCTATTGGTCGTGTCTGGCTCTATTGGTGGTGTCTGGCTCTATTGTTAGTGTCTGGCTCTATTGGTGGTGTCCGGCTCTATTGGTAGTGTCTGGCTCTTTTGGTGGTGTCTGGCTCTATTGGTGGTGTCTGGCTCTATTGGTGGTGTCTGGCTCTATTGTTAGTGTCTGGCTCTTTTGGTGGTGTCTGGCTCTATTGGGGGTGTCTGGCTCTATTGGTGGTGTCTGGCTCTATTGGGGGTGTCTGGCTCTATTGGTGGTGTCTGGCTCTATTTGTTGTGTCTGGCTCTTTTGGTGGTGTCTGGCTCTATTGGTTGTGTCTGGCTCTTTTGGTGGTGTCTGGCTCTATTGGTGGTGTCTGGCTCTGTTGGTGGTGTCTGGCTCTGTTGTTGGTGTCTGGCTCTTTTGGTGGTGTCTGGCTCTATTGGTGGTGTATGGCTCTGTTGGTGGTGTCTGGCTCTATTGGTGATGTCTGGCTCTGTTGGTGGTGTCTGGTTCTATTGGTGGTGTCTGGCTCTTTTGGTGGTGTCTGGCTCTATTGGTGGTGTCTGGCTCTATTGGTGGTGTCTGGCTCTATTGGTGGTGTCTGGCTCTATTGGTGATGTATGGCTCTATTGGTGGTGTCTGGCTCTATTGGTGATGTCTGGCTCTATTGGTGGTGTCTGGCTCTATTGGTGATGTCTGGCTCTATTGGTGGTGTCTGGCTCTGTTGGTGGTGTCTGGCTCTATTGGTGGTGTCTGGCTCTATATGTGGTGTCTGGCTCTTTTGGTGGTGTCTGGCTCTGTTGGTGGTGTCTACTTCTATTGGTGGTGTCTGGCTCTATATGTGGTGTCTGGCTCTATATGTGGTGTCTGGCTCTATATGTGGTGTCTGGCTCTTTTGGTGGTGCCTGGCTCTATTGGTGGTGTCTACTTCTATTGGTGGTGTCTGGCTCTATTGGTGGTGTCTGGCTCTGTTGTTAGTGTCTGGCTCTTTTGGTGGTGTCTGGATCTATTGGTGCATGGTGTCTGGTTCTATTGGTGGTGTCTGGCTCTATTTGTCGTGTCTGGCTCTATTGGTGGTGTCTGGCTCTATTGGTGGTGTCTGGCTCTATTGGTGGTGTCTGGCTCTATTGGTGGTGTATGGCTCTGTTGGTGGTGTCTGGCTCTATTGGTGATGTCTGGCTCTGTTGGTGGTGTCTGGTTCTATTGGTGGTGTCTGGCTCTTTTGGTGGTGTCTGGCTCTATTGGTGGTGTCTGGCTCTATTGGTGGTGTCTGGCTCTATTGGTGGTGTCTGGCTCTATTGGTGATGTCTGGCTCTATTGGTGGTGTCTGGCTCTATTGGTGATGTCTGGCTCTATTGGTGGTGTCTGGCTCTATTGGTGATGTCTGGCTCTATTGGTGGTGTCTGGCTCTGTTGGTGGTGTCTGGCTCTATTGGTGGTGTCTGGCTCTATATGTGGTGTCTGGCTCTTTTTGTGGTGTCTGGCTCTGTTGGTGGTGTCTACTTCTATTGGTGGTGTCTGGCTCTATATGTGGTGTCTGGCTCTATATGTGGTGTCTGGCTCTATATGTGGTGTCTGGCTCTTTTGGTGGTGCCTGGCTCTATTGGTGGTGTCTACTTCTATTGGTGGTGTCTGGCTCTATTGGTGGTGTCTGGCTCTATTGTTAGTGTCTGGCTCTTTTGGTGGTGTCTGGATCTATTGGTGCATGGTGTCTGGTTCTATTGGTGGTGTCTGGCTCTATTTGTGGTGTCTGGCTCTATTGGTGGTGTCTGGCTCTATTGGTGGTGTCTGGCTCTATTGGTGGTGTCTGGCTCTATTGGTAGTGTCTGGCTCTTTTGGTAGTGTCTGGCTCTATTGGTGGTGTCTGGCTCTATTGGTGGTGTCTGGATCTATTGGTGGTGTCTGGATCTATTGGTGGTGTCTGGCTCTTTTGGTGGTGTCTGGTTCTATTGGTGGTGTCTGGCTCTGTTGGTTGTGTCTGGTTCTATTGGTGGTGTCTGGCTCTTTTGGTGGTGTCTGGTTCTTTTGCTGGTGTCTGGCTCTATTGGTGGTGTCTGGCTCTGTTGTTGGTGTCTGGCTCTATTGGTGGTGTCTGGCTCTGTTGTTGGTGTCTGGCTCTTTTGGTGGTGTCTGGCTCTATTGGTGGTGTATGGCTCTGTTGGTGGTGTCTGGCTCTATTGGTGATGTCTGGCTCTGTTGGTGGTGTCTGGCTCTATTGGTGGTGTCTGGCTCTTTTGGTGGTGTCTGGCTCTATTGGTGGTGTCTGGCTCTATTGGTGGTGTCTGGCTCTATTGGTGGTGTCTGGCTCTATTGGTGATGTCTGGCTCTATTGGTGGTGTCTGGCTCTATTGGTGATGTCTGGCTCTATTGGTGGTGTCTGGCTCTATAGGTGGTGTCTGGCTCTATTGGTGGTGTCTGGCTCTATTGGTGGTGTCTGGCTCTATTGGCGGTGTCTGGCTCTGTTTGTGGTGTATGGCTCTATTGGTGGTGTCTGGCTCTATATGTGGTGTCTGGCTCTATACGTGGTGTCTGGATCTATATGTGGTGTCTGGCTCTTTTGGTGGTGCCTGGCTCTATTGGTGGTGTCTACTTCTATTGGTGGTGTCTGGCTCTATTGGTGGTGTCTGGCTCTATTGTTAGTGTCTGGCTCTTTTGGTGGTGTCTGGATCTATTGGTGCATGGTGTCTGGTTCTATTGTTGGTGTCTGGCTCTATTGGTGGTGTTTGGCTCTATTGGTGGTGTCTGGCTCTATTGGTGGTGTCTGGCTCTATTGGTGGTGTCTGGCTCTATTGGTAGTGTCTGGCTCTTTTGGTAGTATCTGGCTCTATTGGTGGTGTCTGGCTCTATTGGTGGTGTCTGGATCTATTGGTGGTGTCTGGATCTATTGGTGGTGTCTGGCTCTTTTGGTGGTGTCTGGTTCTATTGGTGGTGTCTGGCTCTGTTGGTTGTGTCTGGTTCTATTGGTGGTGTCTGGCTCTTTTGGTGGTGTCTGGCTCTTTTGCTGGTGTCTGGCTCTATTGGAGGTGTCTGGCTCTGTTGTTGGTGTCTGGCTCTATTGGTGGTGTCTGGCTCTTTTGGTGGTGTCTGGCTCTATTGGTGGTGTCTGGCTCTTTTGGTGGTGTCTGGCTCTTTTGGTGGTGTCTGGCACTATTGGTGGTGTCTGGCTCTATTGGTGGTGTCTGGCTCTTTTGGTGGTGTCTGGCTCTTTTGGTGGTGTCTGGCTCTTTTGGTGGTGTCTGGCTCTATTGGTGGTGTCTGGCTCTATTGGGGGTGTCTGGCTCTTTTGGTGGTGTCTGGCTCTATTGGGGGTGTCTGGCTCTATTGGCGATGTCTGGCTCTATTGGGGGTGTCTGGCTCTTTTGGTGGTGTCTGGCTCTATTGGTGGTGTCTGGCTCTATTGGTAGTGTCTGGCTCTTTTGGTGGTGTCTGGCTCTATTGGTGGTGTCCGGCTCTATTGGTAGTGTCTGGCTCTTTTGGTGGTGTCTGGCTCTATTGTTGGTGTCTGGCTCTATTGGTGGTGTCTGGCTCTATTGTTAGTGTCTGGCTCTTTTGGTGGTGTCTGGATCTATTGGTGCATGGTGTCTGGCTCTATTGGTGGTGTCTGGCTCTATTGGTGGTGTCTGGCTCTATTGGTGGTGTCTGGCTCTATTGGTGGTGTCTGGCTCTATTGGTGGTGTCTGGCTCTATTGGTGGTGTCTGCCTCTATTGTTAGTGTCTGGCTCTATTGGTGGTGTCCGGCTCTATTGGTATTGTCTGGCTCTTTTGGTGGTGTCTGGCTCTATTGGTGGTGTCTGGCTCTATTGGTGGTGTCTGGCTCTATTGTTAGTGTCTGGCTCTTTTGGTGGTGTCTGGATCTATTGGTGCATGGTGTCTGGCTCTATTGGTGGTGTCTGGCTCTATTGGTGGTGTCTGGCTCTATTGGTGGTGTCTGGCTCTATTGGTGGTTTCTGGATCTATTGGTGGTGTCTGGATCTATTGGTGGTGTCTGGCTCTTTTGGTGGTGTCTGGTTCTATTGGTGGTGTCTGGCTCTGTTGGTTGTGTCTGGTTCTATTGGTGGTGTCTGGCTCTTTTGGTGGTGTCTGGCTCTTTTGCTGATGTCTGGCTCTATTGGTGGTGTCTGGCTCTGTTGTTGGTGTCTGGCTCTATTGGTGGTGTCTGGCTCTTTTGGTGGTGTCTGGCTCTATTGGTGGTGTCTGGCTCTTTTGGTGGTGTCTGGCTCTTTTGGTGGTGTCTGGCTCTATTGGTGGTGTCTGGCTCTATTGGTAGTGTCTGGCTCTTTTGGTGGTGTCTGGCTCTATTGGTGGTGTCCGGCTCTATTGGTAGTGTCTGGCTCTTTTGGTGGTGTCTGGCTCTATTGTTGGTGTCTGGCTCTATTGGTGGTGTCTGGCTCTATTGTTAGTGTCTGGCTCTTTTGGTGGTGTCTGGATCTATTGGTGCATGGTGTCTGGCTCTATTGGTGGTGTCTGGCTCTATTGGTGGTGTCTGGCTCTATTGGTGGTGTCTGGCTCTATTGGTGGTGTCTGGCTCTATTGGTGGTGTCTGGCTCTATTGGTGGTGTCTGCCTCTATTGTTAGTGTCTGGCTCTATTGGTGGTGTCCGGCTCTATTGGTATTGTCTGGCTCTTTTGGTGGTGTCTGGCTCTATTGGTGGTGTCTGGCTCTATTGGTGGTGTCTGGCTCTATTGTTAGTGTCTGGCTCTTTTGGTGGTGTCTGGATCTATTGGTGCATGGTGTCTGGCTCTATTGGTGGTGTCTGGCTCTATTGGTGGTGTCTGGCTCTATTGGTGGTGTCTGGCTCTATTGGTGGTTTCTGGATCTATTGGTGGTGTCTGGATCTATTGGTGGTGTCTGGCTCTTTTGGTGGTGTCTGGTTCTATTGGTGGTGTCTGGCTCTGTTGGTTGTGTCTGGTTCTATTGGTGGTGTCTGGCTCTTTTGGTGGTGTCTGGCTCTTTTGCTGATGTCTGGCTCTATTGGTGGTGTCTGGCTCTGTTGTTGGTGTCTGGCTCTATTGGTGGTGTCTGGCTCTTTTGGTGGTGTCTGGCTCTATTGGTGGTGTCTGGCTCTTTTGGTGGTGTCTGGCTCTTTTGGTGGTGTCTGGCTCTATTGGTGGTGTCTGGCTCTATTGGTGGTGTCTGGCTCTTTCGGTGGTGTCTGGCTCTTTTGGTGGTGTCTGGCTCTATTGGTGGTGTCTGGCTGTATTGGGGGTGTCTGGCTCTTTTGGTGGTGTCTGGCTCTATTGGTGGTGTCCGGCTCTATTGGTAGTGTCTGCTTCTTTTGGTGGTGTCTGGCTCTTTTGGTGGTGTCTGGCTCTATTGGTGGTGTCTGGCTCTATTGGGGGTGTCTGGCTCTTTTGGTGGTGTCTGGCTCTATTGGGGGTGTCTGGCTCTATTGGCGATGTCTGGCTCTATTGGGGGTGTCTGGCTCTTTTGGTGGTGTCTGGCTCTATTGGTGGTGTCTGGCTCTACTGGTAGTGTCTGGCTCTTTTGGTGGTGTCTGGCTCTATTGGTGGTGTCCGGCTCTATTGGTAGTGTCTGGCTCTTTTGGTGGTGTCTGGCTCTATTGGTGGTGTCTGGCTCTATTGGTGGTGTCTGGCTCTATTGTTAGTGTCTGGCTCTTTTGGTGGTGTCTGGATCTATTGGTGCATGGTGTCTGGCTCTATTGGCGGTGTCTGGCTCTATTGGTGGTGTCTGGCTCTATTGGTGGTGTCTGGCTCTATTGGTCGTGTCTGGCTCTATTGGTGGTGTCTGGCTCTATTGTTAGTGTCTGGCTCTTTTGGTGGTGTCTGGCTCTATTGGTGGTGTCTGGCTCTATTGGGGGTGTCTGGCTCTTTTGGTGGTGTCTGGCTCTATTGGGGGTGTCTGGCTCTATTGGCGATGTCTGGCTCTATTGGGGGTGTCTGGCTCTTTTGGTGGTGTCTGGCTCTATTGGTGGTGTCTGGCTCTATTGGTAGTGTCTGGCTCTTTTGGTGGTGTCTGGCTCTATTGGTGGTGTCCGGCTCTATTGGTAGTGTCTGGCTCTTTTGGTGGTGTCTGGCTCTATTGGTGGTGTCTGGCTCTATTGGTGGTGTCTGCCTCTATTGTTAGTGTCTGGCTCTTTTGGTGGTGTCTGGATCTATTGGTGCATGGTGCCTGGCTCTATTGGCGGTGTCTGGCTCTATTGGTGGTGTCTGGCTCTATTGGTGGTGTCTGGCTCTATTGGTCGTGTCTGGCTCTATTGGTGGTGTCTGGCTCTATTGTTAGTGTCTGGCTCTATTGGTGGTGTCCGGCTCTATTGGTAGTGTCTGGCTCTTTTGGTGGTGTCTGGCTCTATTGGTGGTGTCTGGCTCTATTGGTGGTGTCTGGCTCTATTGTTAGTGTCTGGCTCTTTTGGTGGTGTCTGGCTCTATTGGGGGTGTCTGGCTCTATTGGTGGTGTCTGGCTCTATTGGGGGTGTCTGGCTCTATTGGTGGTGTCTGGCTCTATTTGTTGTGTCTGGCTCTTTTGGTGGTGTCTGGCTCTATTGGTTGTGTCTGGCTCTTTTGGTGGTGTCTGGCTCTATTGGTGGTGTCTGGCTCTGTTGGTGGTGTCTGGCTCTGTTGTTGGTGTCTGGCTCTTTTGGTGGTGTCTGGCTCTATTGGTGGTGTATGGCTCTGTTGGTGGTGTCTGGCTCTATTGGTGATGTCTGGCTCTGTTGGTGGTGTCTGGTTCTATTGGTGGTGTCTGGCTCTTTTGGTGGTGTCTGGCTCTATTGGTGGTGTCTGGCTCTATTGGTGGTGTCTGGCTCTATTGGTGGTGTCTGGCTCTATTGGTGATGTCTGGCTCTATTGGTGGTGTCTGGCTCTATTGGTGATGTCTGGCTCTATTGGTGGTGTCTGGCTCTATTGGTGATGTCTGGCTCTATTGGTGGTGTCTGGCTCTGTTGGTGGTGTCTGGCTCTATTGGTGGTGTCTGGCTCTATATGTGGTGTCTGGCTCTTTTGGTGGTGTCTGGCTCTGTTGGTGGTGTCTACTTCTATTGGTGGTGTCTGGCTCTATATGTGGTGTCTGGCTCTATATGTGGTGTCTGGCTCTTTTGGTGGTGCCTGGCTCTATTGGTGGTGTCTACTTCTATTGGTGGTGTTTGGCTGTATTGGTGGTGTCTGGCTCTATTGTTAGTGTCTGGCTCTTTTGGTGGTGTCTGGATCTATTGGTGCATGGTGTCTGGTTCTATTGGTGGTGTCTGGCTCTATTTGTGGTGTCTGGCTCTATTGGTGGTGTCTGGCTCTATTGGTGGTGTCTGGCTCTATTGGTGGTGTCTGGCTCTATTGGTAGTGTCTGGCTCTTTTGGTAGTGTCTGGCTCTATTGGTGGTGTCTGGCTCTATTGGTGGTGTCTGGATCTATTGGTGGTGTCTGGATCTATTGGTGGTGTCTGGCTCTTTTGGTGGTGTCTGGTTCTATTGGTGGTGTCTGGCTCTGTTGGTTGTGTCTGGTTCTATTGGTGGTGTCTGGCTCTTTTGGTGGTGTCTGGTTCTTTTGCTGGTGTCTGGCTCTATTGGTGGTGTCTGGCTCTGTTGTTGGTGTCTGGCTCTATTGGTGGTGTCTGGCTCTGTTGTTGGTGTCTGGCTCTTTTGGTGGTGTCTGGCTCTATTGGTGGTGTATGGCTCTGTTGGTGGTGTCTGGCTCTATTGGTGATGTCTGGCTCTGTTGGTGGTGTCTGGCTCTATTGGTGGTGTCTGGCTCTTTTGGTGGTGTCTGGCTCTATTGGTGGTGTCTGGCTCTATTGGTGGTGTCTGGCTCTATTGGTGGTGTCTGGCTCTATTGGTGATGTCTGGCTCTATTGGTGGTGTCTGGCTCTATTGGTGATGTCTGGCTCTATTGGTGGTGTCTGGCTCTATAGGTGGTGTCTGGCTCTATTGGTGGTGTCTGGCTCTATTGGTGGTGTCTGGCTCTATTGGTGGTGTCTGGCTCTGTTTGTGGTGTATGGCTCTATTGGTGGTGTCTGGCTCTATATGTGGTGTCTGGCTCTATATGTGGTGTCTGGATCTATATGTGGTGTCTGGCTCTTTTGGTGGTGCCTGGCTCTATTGGTGGTGTCTACTTCTATTGGTGGTGTCTGGCTCTATTGGTGGTGTCTGGCTCTATTGTTAGTGTCTGGCTCTTTTGGTGGTGTCTGGATCTATTGGTGCATGGTGTCTGGTTCTATTGTTGGTGTCTGGCTCTATTGGTGGTGTTTGGCTCTATTGGTGGTGTCTGGCTCTATTGGTGGTGTCTGGCTCTATTGGTGGTGTCTGGCTCTATTGGTAGTGTCTGGCTCTTTTGGTAGTGTCTGGCTCTATTGGTGGTGTCTGGCTCTATTGGTGGTGTCTGGATCTATTGGTGGTGTCTGGATCTATTGGTGGTGTCTGGCTCTTTTGGTGGTGTCTGGTTCTATTGGTGGTGTCTGGCTCTGTTGGTTGTGTCTGGTTCTATTGGTGGTGTCTGGCTCTTTTGGTGGTGTCTGGCTCTTTTGCTGGTGTCTGGCTCTATTGGTGGTGTCTGGCTCTGTTGTTGGTGTCTGGCTCTATTGGTGGTGTCTGGCTCTTTTGGTGGTGTCTGGCTCTATTGGTGGTGTCTGGCTCTTTTGGTGGTGTCTGGCTCTTTTGGTGGTGTCTGGCTCTTTTGCTGGTGTCTGGCTCTATTGGTGGTGTCTGGCTCTGTTGTTGGTGTCTGGCTCTATTGGTGGTGTCTGGCTCTTTTGGTGGTATCTGGCTCTATTGTTAGTGTCTGGCTCTTTTGGTGGTGTCTGGATCTATTGGTGCATGGTGTCTGGCTCTATTGGCGGTGTCTGGCTCTATTGGTGGTGTCTGGCTCTATTGGTGGTGTCTGGCTCTATTGGTCGTGTCTGGCTCTATTGGTGGTGTCTGGCTCTATTGTTAGTGTCTGGCTCTATTGGTGGTGTCCGGCTCTATTGGTAGTGTCTGGCTCTTTTGGTGGTGTCTGGCTCTATTGGTGGTGTCTGGCTCTATTGGTGGTGTCTGGCTCTATTGTTAGTGTCTGGCTCTTTTGGTGGTGTCTGGCTCTATTGGGGGTGTCTGGCTCTATTGGTGGTGTCTGGCTCTATTGGGGGTGTCTGGCTCTATTGGTGGTGTCTGGCTCTATTTGTTGTGTCTGGCTCTTTTGGTGGTGTCTGGCTCTATTGGTTGTGTCTGGCTCTTTTGGTGGTGTCTGGCTCTATTGGTGGTGTCTGGCTCTATTGGTGGTGTCTGGCTCTTTTGGTGGTGTCTGGCTCTTTTGGTGGTGTCTGGCTCTATTGGTGGTGTCTGGCTCTATTGGTGGTGTCTGGCTCTTTCGGTGTTGTCTGGCTCTTTTGGTGGTGTCTGGCTCTATTGGTGGTGTCTGGCTGTATTGGGGGTGTCTGGCTCTTTTGGAGGTGTCTTGCTCTATTGGGGGTGTCTGGATCTATTGGCGATGTCTGGCTCTATTGGGGGTGTCTGGCTCTTTTGGTGGTGTCTGGCTCAATTGGTGGTGTCTGGCTCTATTGGTAGTGTCTGGCTCTTTTGGTGGTGTCTGGCTCTATTGGTGGTGTCCGCCTCTATTGGTAGTGTCTGCCTCTTTTGGTGGTGTCTGGCTCTATTGGTGGTGTCTGGCTCTATTGGTGGTGTCTGGCTCTATTGTTAGTGTCTGGCTCTTTTGGTGGTGTCTGGATCTATTGGTGCATGGTGTCTGGTTCTATTGGTGGTGTCTGGCTCTATTGGTGGTGTCTGGCTCTATTGGTGGTGTCTGGCTCTATTGGTGGTGTCTGGCTCTATCGGTGGTGTCTGGCTCTATTGGTGGTGTCTGGCTCTATTGGTGGTGTCTGGCTCTATTGGTAGTGTCTGGCTCTTTTGGTAGTGTCTGGCTCTATTGGTGGTGTCTGGCTCTATTGGTGGTGTCTGGATCTATTGGTGGTGTCTGGATCTATTGGTGGTGTCTGCTCTTTTGGTGGTGTCTGGCTCTTTTGGTGGTGTCTGGCTCTATTGGTGGTGTCTGGCTCTATTGGTGGTGTCTGGCTCTTTTGGTGGTGTCTGGCTCTTTTGGTGGTGTCTGGCTCTATTGGTGGTGTCTGGCTCTATTGGTGGTGTCTGGCTCTTTTGGTGGTGTCTGGCTCTTTTGGTGGTGTCTGGCTCTATTGGTGGTGTCTGGCTCTTTTGGTGGTGTCTGGCTCTATTGGTGGTGTCTGGCTCTTTTGGTGGTGTCTGGCTCTTTTGGTGGTGTCTGGCTCTATTGGTGGTGTCTGGCTCTATTGGTGGTGTCTGGCTCTTTTGGTGGTGTCTGGCTCTATTGGTGGTGTCTGGATCTATTGGTGGTGTCTGGCTCTTTTGGTGGTGTCTGGCTCTTTTGGTGGTGTCTGGCTCTATTGGTGGTGTCTGGTTCTATTGGTGGTGTCTGGCTCTTTTGGTGGTGTCTGGCTCTTTTGGTGGTGTCTGGCTCTATTGGTGGTGTCTGGCCCTTTTGGTGGTGTCTGGCTCTATTGGTGGTGTCTGGCTCTATTGGTGGTGTCTGGATCTATTGGTGGTGTCTGGCTCTTTTGGTGGTGTCTGGCTCTTTTGGTGGTGTCTGGCTCTATTGGTTGTGTCTGGCTCTATTGGTGGTGTCTGGCTCTTTTGGTGGTGTCTGGCTCTATTGGTGGTGTCTGGCTCTATTGGTGGTGTCTGGATCTATTGGTGGTGTCTGGCTCTTTTGGTGGTGTCTGGCTCTTTTGGTGGTGTCTGGCTCTATTGGTTGTGTCTGGTTCTATTGGTGGTGTCTGGCTCTTTTGGTGGTGTCTGGCTCTTTTGGTGGTGTCTGGCTCTATTGGTGGTGTCTGGCTCTATTGGTGGTGTCTGGCTCTATTGGTGGTGTCTGGCTCTATTGGTGGGGTCTGGCTCTATTGGTAGTGTCCGGCTCTTTTGGTGGTGGCTGGCTCTATTGGTGCATGGTGTCTGGCTCTATTGGTGGTGTATGGCTCTATTGGTGGTGTCTGGCTCTATTGGTGGGGTCTGGCTCTATTGGTAGTGTCTGGCTCTTTTGGTGGTGTCTGGCTCTATTGGGGGTGTCTGGCTCTATTGGTGGTGTCTGGCTCTATTGGGGGTGTCTGGCTCTATTGGTGGTGTCTGGCTCTATTTGTTGTGTCTGGCTCTTTTGGTGGTGTCTGGCTCTATTGGTTGTGTCTGGCTCTTTTGGTGGTGTCTGGCTCTATTGGTGGTGTCTGGCTCTGTTGGTGGTGTCTGGCTCTGTTGTTGGTGTCTGGCTCTTTTGGTGGTGTCTGGCTCTATTGGTGGTGTATGGCTCTGTTGGTGGTGTCTGGCTCTATTGGTGATGTCTGGCTCTGTTGGTGGTGTCTGGTTCTATTGGTGGTGTCTGGCTCTTTTGGTGGTGTCTGGCTCTATTGGTGGTGTCTGGCTCTATTGGTGGTGTCTGGCTCTATTGGTGGTGTCTGGCTCTATTGGTGATGTCTGGCTCTATTGGTGGTGTCTGGCTCTATTGGTGATGTCTGGCTCTATTGGTGGTGTCTGGCTCTATTGGTGATGTCTGGCTCTATTGGTGGTGTCTGGCTCTGTTGGTGGTGTCTGGCTCTATTGGTGGTGTCTGGCTCTATATGTGGTGTCTGGCTCTTTTTGTGGTGTCTGGCTCTGTTGGTGGTGTCTACTTCTATTGGTGGTGTCTGGCTCTATATGTGGTGTCTGGCTCTATATGTGGTGTCTGGCTCTATATGTGGTGTCTGGCTCTTTTGGTGGTGCCTGGCTCTATTGGTGGTGTCTACTTCTATTGGTGGTGTCTGGCTCTATTGGTGGTGTCTGGCTCTATTGTTAGTGTCTGGCTCTTTTGGTGGTGTCTGGATCTATTGGTGCATGGTGTCTGGTTCTATTGGTGGTGTCTGGCTCTATTTGTGGTGTCTGGCTCTATTGGTGGTGTCTGGCTCTATTGGTGGTGTCTGGCTCTATTGGTGGTGTCTGGCTCTATTGGTAGTGTCTGGCTCTTTTGGTAGTGTCTGGCTCTATTGGTGGTGTCTGGCTCTATTGGTGGTGTCTGGATCTATTGGTGGTGTCTGGATCTATTGGTGGTGTCTGGCTCTTTTGGTGGTGTCTGGTTCTATTGGTGGTGTCTGGCTCTGTTGGTTGTGTCTGGTTCTATTGGTGGTGTCTGGCTCTTTTGGTGGTGTCTGGTTCTTTTGCTGGTGTCTGGCTCTATTGGTGGTGTCTGGCTCTGTTGTTGGTGTCTGGCTCTATTGGTGGTGTCTGGCTCTGTTGTTGGTGTCTGGCTCTTTTGGTGGTGTCTGGCTCTATTGGTGGTGTATGGCTCTGTTGGTGGTGTCTGGCTCTATTGGTGATGTCTGGCTCTGTTGGTGGTGTCTGGCTCTATTGGTGGTGTCTGGCTCTTTTGGTGGTGTCTGGCTCTATTGGTGGTGTCTGGCTCTATTGGTGGTGTCTGGCTCTATTGGTGGTGTCTGGCTCTATTGGTGATGTCTGGCTCTATTGGTGGTGTCTGGCTCTATTGGTGATGTCTGGCTCTATTGGTGGTGTCTGGCTCTATAGGTGGTGTCTGGCTCTATTGGTGGTGTCTGGCTCTATTGGTGGTGTCTGGCTCTATTGGCGGTGTCTGGCTCTGTTTGTGGTGTATGGCTCTATTGGTGGTGTCTGGCTCTATATGTGGTGTCTGGCTCTATACGTGGTGTCTGGATCTATATGTGGTGTCTGGCTCTTTTGGTGGTGCCTGGCTCTATTGGTGGTGTCTACTTCTATTGGTGGTGTCTGGCTCTATTGGTGGTGTCTGGCTCTATTGTTAGTGTCTGGCTCTTTTGGTGGTGTCTGGATCTATTGGTGCATGGTGTCTGGTTCTATTGTTGGTGTCTGGCTCTATTGGTGGTGTTTGGCTCTATTGGTGGTGTCTGGCTCTATTGGTGGTGTCTGGCTCTATTGGTGGTGTCTGGCTCTATTGGTAGTGTCTGGCTCTTTTGGTAGTATCTGGCTCTATTGGTGGTGTCTGGCTCTATTGGTGGTGTCTGGATCTATTGGTGGTGTCTGGATCTATTGGTGGTGTCTGGCTCTTTTGGTGGTGTCTGGTTCTATTGGTGGTGTCTGGCTCTGTTGGTTGTGTCTGGTTCTATTGGTGGTGTCTGGCTCTTTTGGTGGTGTCTGGCTCTTTTGCTGGTGTCTGGCTCTATTGGAGGTGTCTGGCTCTGTTGTTGGTGTCTGGCTCTATTGGTGGTGTCTGGCTCTTTTGGTGGTGTCTGGCTCTATTGGTGGTGTCTGGCTCTTTTGGTGGTGTCTGGCTCTTTTGGTGGTGTCTGGCACTATTGGTGGTGTCTGGCTCTATTGGTGGTGTCTGGCTCTTTTGGTGGTGTCTGGCTCTTTTGGTGGTGTCTGGCTCTTTTGGTGGTGTCTGGCTCTATTGGTGGTGTCTGGCTCTATTGGGGGTGTCTGGCTCTTTTGGTGGTGTCTGGCTCTATTGGGGGTGTCTGGCTCTATTGGCGATGTCTGGCTCTATTGGGGGTGTCTGGCTCTTTTGGTGGTGTCTGGCTCTATTGGTGGTGTCTGGCTCTATTGGTAGTGTCTGGCTCTTTTGGTGGTGTCTGGCTCTATTGGTGGTGTCCGGCTCTATTGGTAGTGTCTGGCTCTTTTGGTGGTGTCTGGCTCTATTGTTGGTGTCTGGCTCTATTGGTGGTGTCTGGCTCTATTGTTAGTGTCTGGCTCTTTTGGTGGTGTCTGGATCTATTGGTGCATGGTGTCTGGCTCTATTGGTGGTGTCTGGCTCTATTGGTGGTGTCTGGCTCTATTGGTGGTGTCTGGCTCTATTGGTGGTGTCTGGCTCTATTGGTGGTGTCTGGCTCTATTGGTGGTGTCTGCCTCTATTGTTAGTGTCTGGCTCTATTGGTGGTGTCCGGCTCTATTGGTATTGTCTGGCTCTTTTGGTGGTGTCTGGCTCTATTGGTGGTGTCTGGCTCTATTGGTGGTGTCTGGCTCTATTGTTAGTGTCTGGCTCTTTTGGTGGTGTCTGGATCTATTGGTGCATGGTGTCTGGCTCTATTGGTGGTGTCTGGCTCTATTGGTGGTGTCTGGCTCTATTGGTGGTGTCTGGCTCTATTGGTGGTTTCTGGATCTATTGGTGGTGTCTGGATCTATTGGTGGTGTCTGGCTCTTTTGGTGGTGTCTGGTTCTATTGGTGGTGTCTGGCTCTGTTGGTTGTGTCTGGTTCTATTGGTGGTGTCTGGCTCTTTTGGTGGTGTCTGGCTCTTTTGCTGATGTCTGGCTCTATTGGTGGTGTCTGGCTCTGTTGTTGGTGTCTGGCTCTATTGGTGGTGTCTGGCTCTTTTGGTGGTGTCTGGCTCTATTGGTGGTGTCTGGCTCTTTTGGTGGTGTCTGGCTCTTTTGGTGGTGTCTGGCTCTATTGGTGGTGTCTGGCTCTATTGGTAGTGTCTGGCTCTTTTGGTGGTGTCTGGCTCTATTGGTGGTGTCCGGCTCTATTGGTAGTGTCTGGCTCTTTTGGTGGTGTCTGGCTCTATTGTTGGTGTCTGGCTCTATTGGTGGTGTCTGGCTCTATTGTTAGTGTCTGGCTCTTTTGGTGGTGTCTGGATCTATTGGTGCATGGTGTCTGGCTCTATTGGTGGTGTCTGGCTCTATTGGTGGTGTGTGGCTCTATTGGTGGTGTCTGGCTCTATTGGTGGTGTCTGGCTCTATTGGTGGTGTCTGGCTCTATTGGTGGTGTCTGCCTCTATTGTTAGTGTCTGGCTCTATTGGTGGTGTCCGGCTCTATTGGTATTGTCTGGCTCTTTTGGTGGTGTCTGGCTCTATTGGTGGTGTCTGGCTCTATTGGTGGTGTCTGGCTCTATTGTTAGTGTCTGGCTCTTTTGGTGGTGTCTGGATCTATTGGTGCATGGTGTCTGGCTCTATTGGTGGTGTCTGGCTCTATTGGTGGTGTCTGGCTCTATTGGTGGTGTCTGGCTCTATTGGTGGTTTCTGGATCTATTGGTGGTGTCTGGATCTATTGGTGGTGTCTGGCTCTTTTGGTGGTGTCTGGTTCTATTGGTGGTGTCTGGCTCTGTTGGTTGTGTCTGGTTCTATTGGTGGTGTCTGGCTCTTTTGGTGGTGTCTGGCTCTTTTGCTGATGTCTGGCTCTATTGGTGGTGTCTGGCTCTGTTGTTGGTGTCTGGCTCTATTGGTGGTGTCTGGCTCTTTTGGTGGTGTCTGGCTCTATTGGTGGTGTCTGGCTCTTTTGGTGGTGTCTGGCTCTTTTGGTGGTGTCTGGCTCTATTGGTGGTGTCTGGCTCTATTGGTGGTGTCTGGCTCTTTCGGTGGTGTCTGGCTCTTTTGGTGGTGTCTGGCTCTATTGGTGGTGTCTGGCTGTATTGGGGGTGTCTGGCTCTTTTGGTGGTGTCTGGCTCTATTGGTGGTGTCCGGCTCTATTGGTAGTGTCTGCTTCTTTTGGTGGTGTCTGGCTCTTTTGGTGGTGTCTGGCTCTATTGGTGGTGTCTGGCTCTATTGGGGGTGTCTGGCTCTTTTGGTGGTGTCTGGCTCTATTGGGGGT
Source organism: Osedax frankpressi (assembly GCA_964035775.1). Classification (NCBI taxonomy): domain Eukaryota; kingdom Metazoa; phylum Annelida; class Polychaeta; order Sabellida; family Siboglinidae; genus Osedax; species Osedax frankpressi. The sequence goes on from CAXIVS010000052.1 coordinate 28,551, forward strand.
GTCTGGCTCTATTGGCGATGTCTGGCTCTATTGGGGGTGTCTGGCTCTTTTGGTGGTGTCTGGCTCTATTGGTGGTGTCTGGCTCTACTGGTAGTGTCTGGCTCTTTTGGTGGTGTCTGGCTCTATTGGTGGTGTCCGGCTCTATTGGTAGTGTCTGGCTCTTTTGGTGGTGTCTGGCTCTATTGGTGGTGTCTGGCTCTATTGGTGGTGTCTGGCTCTATTGTTAGTGTCTGGCTCTTTTGGTGGTGTCTGGATCTATTGGTGCATGGTGTCTGGCTCTATTGGCGGTGTCTGGCTCTATTGGTGGTGTCTGGCTCTATTGGTGGTGTCTGGCTCTATTGGTCGTGTCTGGCTCTATTGGTGGTGTCTGGCTCTATTGTTAGTGTCTGGCTCTTTTGGTGGTGTCTGGCTCTATTGGTGGTGTCTGGCTCTATTGGGGGTGTCTGGCTCTTTTGGTGGTGTCTGGCTCTATTGGGGGTGTCTGGCTCTATTGGCGATGTCTGGCTCTATTGGGGGTGTCTGGCTCTTTTGGTGGTGTCTGGCTCTATTGGTGGTGTCTGGCTCTATTGGTAGTGTCTGGCTCTTTTGGTGGTGTCTGGCTCTATTGGTGGTGTCCGGCTCTATTGGTAGTGTCTGGCTCTTTTGGTGGTGTCTGGCTCTATTGGTGGTGTCTGGCTCTATTGGTGGTGTCTGCCTCTATTGTTAGTGTCTGGCTCTTTTGGTGGTGTCTGGATCTATTGGTGCATGGTGCCTGGCTCTATTGGCGGTGTCTGGCTCTATTGGTGGTGTCTGGCTCTATTGGTGGTGTCTGGCTCTATTGGTCGTGTCTGGCTCTATTGGTGGTGTCTGGCTCTATTGTTAGTGTCTGGCTCTATTGGTGGTGTCCGGCTCTATTGGTAGTGTCTGGCTCTTTTGGTGGTGTCTGGCTCTATTGGTGGTGTCTGGCTCTATTGGTGGTGTCTGGCTCTATTGTTAGTGTCTGGCTCTTTTGGTGGTGTCTGGCTCTATTGGGGGTGTCTGGCTCTATTGGTGGTGTCTGGCTCTATTGGGGGTGTCTGGCTCTATTGGTGGTGTCTGGCTCTATTTGTTGTGTCTGGCTCTTTTGGTGGTGTCTGGCTCTATTGGTTGTGTCTGGCTCTTTTGGTGGTGTCTGGCTCTATTGGTGGTGTCTGGCTCTGTTGGTGGTGTCTGGCTCTGTTGTTGGTGTCTGGCTCTTTTGGTGGTGTCTGGCTCTATTGGTGGTGTATGGCTCTGTTGGTGGTGTCTGGCTCTATTGGTGATGTCTGGCTCTGTTGGTGGTGTCTGGTTCTATTGGTGGTGTCTGGCTCTTTTGGTGGTGTCTGGCTCTATTGGTGGTGTCTGGCTCTATTGGTGGTGTCTGGCTCTATTGGTGGTGTCTGGCTCTATTGGTGATGTCTGGCTCTATTGGTGGTGTCTGGCTCTATTGGTGATGTCTGGCTCTATTGGTGGTGTCTGGCTCTATTGGTGATGTCTGGCTCTATTGGTGGTGTCTGGCTCTGTTGGTGGTGTCTGGCTCTATTGGTGGTGTCTGGCTCTATATGTGGTGTCTGGCTCTTTTGGTGGTGTCTGGCTCTGTTGGTGGTGTCTACTTCTATTGGTGGTGTCTGGCTCTATATGTGGTGTCTGGCTCTATATGTGGTGTCTGGCTCTTTTGGTGGTGCCTGGCTCTATTGGTGGTGTCTACTTCTATTGGTGGTGTTTGGCTGTATTGGTGGTGTCTGGCTCTATTGTTAGTGTCTGGCTCTTTTGGTGGTGTCTGGATCTATTGGTGCATGGTGTCTGGTTCTATTGGTGGTGTCTGGCTCTATTTGTGGTGTCTGGCTCTATTGGTGGTGTCTGGCTCTATTGGTGGTGTCTGGCTCTATTGGTGGTGTCTGGCTCTATTGGTAGTGTCTGGCTCTTTTGGTAGTGTCTGGCTCTATTGGTGGTGTCTGGCTCTATTGGTGGTGTCTGGATCTATTGGTGGTGTCTGGATCTATTGGTGGTGTCTGGCTCTTTTGGTGGTGTCTGGTTCTATTGGTGGTGTCTGGCTCTGTTGGTTGTGTCTGGTTCTATTGGTGGTGTCTGGCTCTTTTGGTGGTGTCTGGTTCTTTTGCTGGTGTCTGGCTCTATTGGTGGTGTCTGGCTCTGTTGTTGGTGTCTGGCTCTATTGGTGGTGTCTGGCTCTGTTGTTGGTGTCTGGCTCTTTTGGTGGTGTCTGGCTCTATTGGTGGTGTATGGCTCTGTTGGTGGTGTCTGGCTCTATTGGTGATGTCTGGCTCTGTTGGTGGTGTCTGGCTCTATTGGTGGTGTCTGGCTCTTTTGGTGGTGTCTGGCTCTATTGGTGGTGTCTGGCTCTATTGGTGGTGTCTGGCTCTATTGGTGGTGTCTGGCTCTATTGGTGATGTCTGGCTCTATTGGTGGTGTCTGGCTCTATTGGTGATGTCTGGCTCTATTGGTGGTGTCTGGCTCTATAGGTGGTGTCTGGCTCTATTGGTGGTGTCTGGCTCTATTGGTGGTGTCTGGCTCTATTGGTGGTGTCTGGCTCTGTTTGTGGTGTATGGCTCTATTGGTGGTGTCTGGCTCTATATGTGGTGTCTGGCTCTATATGTGGTGTCTGGATCTATATGTGGTGTCTGGCTCTTTTGGTGGTGCCTGGCTCTATTGGTGGTGTCTACTTCTATTGGTGGTGTCTGGCTCTATTGGTGGTGTCTGGCTCTATTGTTAGTGTCTGGCTCTTTTGGTGGTGTCTGGATCTATTGGTGCATGGTGTCTGGTTCTATTGTTGGTGTCTGGCTCTATTGGTGGTGTTTGGCTCTATTGGTGGTGTCTGGCTCTATTGGTGGTGTCTGGCTCTATTGGTGGTGTCTGGCTCTATTGGTAGTGTCTGGCTCTTTTGGTAGTGTCTGGCTCTATTGGTGGTGTCTGGCTCTATTGGTGGTGTCTGGATCTATTGGTGGTGTCTGGATCTATTGGTGGTGTCTGGCTCTTTTGGTGGTGTCTGGTTCTATTGGTGGTGTCTGGCTCTGTTGGTTGTGTCTGGTTCTATTGGTGGTGTCTGGCTCTTTTGGTGGTGTCTGGCTCTTTTGCTGGTGTCTGGCTCTATTGGTGGTGTCTGGCTCTGTTGTTGGTGTCTGGCTCTATTGGTGGTGTCTGGCTCTTTTGGTGGTGTCTGGCTCTATTGGTGGTGTCTGGCTCTTTTGGTGGTGTCTGGCTCTTTTGGTGGTGTCTGGCTCTTTTGCTGGTGTCTGGCTCTATTGGTGGTGTCTGGCTCTGTTGTTGGTGTCTGGCTCTATTGGTGGTGTCTGGCTCTTTTGGTGGTATCTGGCTCTATTGTTAGTGTCTGGCTCTTTTGGTGGTGTCTGGATCTATTGGTGCATGGTGTCTGGCTCTATTGGCGGTGTCTGGCTCTATTGGTGGTGTCTGGCTCTATTGGTGGTGTCTGGCTCTATTGGTCGTGTCTGGCTCTATTGGTGGTGTCTGGCTCTATTGTTAGTGTCTGGCTCTATTGGTGGTGTCCGGCTCTATTGGTAGTGTCTGGCTCTTTTGGTGGTGTCTGGCTCTATTGGTGGTGTCTGGCTCTATTGGTGGTGTCTGGCTCTATTGTTAGTGTCTGGCTCTTTTGGTGGTGTCTGGCTCTATTGGGGGTGTCTGGCTCTATTGGTGGTGTCTGGCTCTATTGGGGGTGTCTGGCTCTATTGGTGGTGTCTGGCTCTATTTGTTGTGTCTGGCTCTTTTGGTGGTGTCTGGCTCTATTGGTTGTGTCTGGCTCTTTTGGTGGTGTCTGGCTCTATTGGTGGTGTCTGGCTCTATTGGTGGTGTCTGGCTCTTTTGGTGGTGTCTGGCTCTTTTGGTGGTGTCTGGCTCTATTGGTGGTGTCTGGCTCTATTGGTGGTGTCTGGCTCTTTCGGTGTTGTCTGGCTCTTTTGGTGGTGTCTGGCTCTATTGGTGGTGTCTGGCTGTATTGGGGGTGTCTGGCTCTTTTGGAGGTGTCTTGCTCTATTGGGGGTGTCTGGATCTATTGGCGATGTCTGGCTCTATTGGGGGTGTCTGGCTCTTTTGGTGGTGTCTGGCTCAATTGGTGGTGTCTGGCTCTATTGGTAGTGTCTGGCTCTTTTGGTGGTGTCTGGCTCTATTGGTGGTGTCCGCCTCTATTGGTAGTGTCTGCCTCTTTTGGTGGTGTCTGGCTCTATTGGTGGTGTCTGGCTCTATTGGTGGTGTCTGGCTCTATTGTTAGTGTCTGGCTCTTTTGGTGGTGTCTGGATCTATTGGTGCATGGTGTCTGGTTCTATTGGTGGTGTCTGGCTCTATTGGTGGTGTCTGGCTCTATTGGTGGTGTCTGGCTCTATTGGTGGTGTCTGGCTCTATCGGTGGTGTCTGGCTCTATTGGTGGTGTCTGGCTCTATTGGTGGTGTCTGGCTCTATTGGTAGTGTCTGGCTCTTTTGGTAGTGTCTGGCTCTATTGGTGGTGTCTGGCTCTATTGGTGGTGTCTGGATCTATTGGTGGTGTCTGGATCTATTGGTGGTGTCTGCTCTTTTGGTGGTGTCTGGCTCTTTTGGTGGTGTCTGGCTCTATTGGTGGTGTCTGGCTCTATTGGTGGTGTCTGGCTCTTTTGGTGGTGTCTGGCTCTTTTGGTGGTGTCTGGCTCTATTGGTGGTGTCTGGCTCTATTGGTGGTGTCTGGCTCTTTTGGTGGTGTCTGGCTCTTTTGGTGGTGTCTGGCTCTATTGGTGGTGTCTGGCTCTTTTGGTGGTGTCTGGCTCTATTGGTGGTGTCTGGCTCTTTTGGTGGTGTCTGGCTCTTTTGGTGGTGTCTGGCTCTATTGGTGGTGTCTGGCTCTATTGGTGGTGTCTGGCTCTTTTGGTGGTGTCTGGCTCTATTGGTGGTGTCTGGATCTATTGGTGGTGTCTGGCTCTTTTGGTGGTGTCTGGCTCTTTTGGTGGTGTCTGGCTCTATTGGTGGTGTCTGGTTCTATTGGTGGTGTCTGGCTCTTTTGGTGGTGTCTGGCTCTTTTGGTGGTGTCTGGCTCTATTGGTGGTGTCTGGCCCTTTTGGTGGTGTCTGGCTCTATTGGTGGTGTCTGGCTCTATTGGTGGTGTCTGGATCTATTGGTGGTGTCTGGCTCTTTTGGTGGTGTCTGGCTCTTTTGGTGGTGTCTGGCTCTATTGGTTGTGTCTGGCTCTATTGGTGGTGTCTGGCTCTTTTGGTGGTGTCTGGCTCTATTGGTGGTGTCTGGCTCTATTGGTGGTGTCTGGATCTATTGGTGGTGTCTGGCTCTTTTGGTGGTGTCTGGCTCTTTTGGTGGTGTCTGGCTCTATTGGTTGTGTCTGGTTCTATTGGTGGTGTCTGGCTCTTTTGGTGGTGTCTGGCTCTTTTGGTGGTGTCTGGCTCTATTGGTGGTGTCTGGCTCTATTGGTGGTGTCTGGCTCTATTGGTGGTGTCTGGCTCTATTGGTGGGGTCTGGCTCTATTGGTAGTGTCCGGCTCTTTTGGTGGTGGCTGGCTCTATTGGTGCATGGTGTCTGGCTCTATTGGTGGTGTATGGCTCTATTGGTGGTGTCTGGCTCTATTGGTGGGGTCTGGCTCTATTGGTAGTGTCTGGCTCTTTTGGTGGTGTCTGGCTCTATTGGGGGTGTCTGGCTCTATTGGTGGTGTCTGGCTCTATTGGGGGTGTCTGGCTCTATTGGTGGTGTCTGGCTCTATTTGTTGTGTCTGGCTCTTTTGGTGGTGTCTGGCTCTATTGGTTGTGTCTGGCTCTTTTGGTGGTGTCTGGCTCTATTGGTGGTGTCTGGCTCTGTTGGTGGTGTCTGGCTCTGTTGTTGGTGTCTGGCTCTTTTGGTGGTGTCTGGCTCTATTGGTGGTGTATGGCTCTGTTGGTGGTGTCTGGCTCTATTGGTGATGTCTGGCTCTGTTGGTGGTGTCTGGTTCTATTGGTGGTGTCTGGCTCTTTTGGTGGTGTCTGGCTCTATTGGTGGTGTCTGGCTCTATTGGTGGTGTCTGGCTCTATTGGTGGTGTCTGGCTCTATTGGTGATGTCTGGCTCTATTGGTGGTGTCTGGCTCTATTGGTGATGTCTGGCTCTATTGGTGGTGTCTGGCTCTATTGGTGATGTCTGGCTCTATTGGTGGTGTCTGGCTCTGTTGGTGGTGTCTGGCTCTATTGGTGGTGTCTGGCTCTATATGTGGTGTCTGGCTCTTTTTGTGGTGTCTGGCTCTGTTGGTGGTGTCTACTTCTATTGGTGGTGTCTGGCTCTATATGTGGTGTCTGGCTCTATATGTGGTGTCTGGCTCTATATGTGGTGTCTGGCTCTTTTGGTGGTGCCTGGCTCTATTGGTGGTGTCTACTTCTATTGGTGGTGTCTGGCTCTATTGGTGGTGTCTGGCTCTATTGTTAGTGTCTGGCTCTTTTGGTGGTGTCTGGATCTATTGGTGCATGGTGTCTGGTTCTATTGGTGGTGTCTGGCTCTATTTGTGGTGTCTGGCTCTATTGGTGGTGTCTGGCTCTATTGGTGGTGTCTGGCTCTATTGGTGGTGTCTGGCTCTATTGGTAGTGTCTGGCTCTTTTGGTAGTGTCTGGCTCTATTGGTGGTGTCTGGCTCTATTGGTGGTGTCTGGATCTATTGGTGGTGTCTGGATCTATTGGTGGTGTCTGGCTCTTTTGGTGGTGTCTGGTTCTATTGGTGGTGTCTGGCTCTGTTGGTTGTGTCTGGTTCTATTGGTGGTGTCTGGCTCTTTTGGTGGTGTCTGGTTCTTTTGCTGGTGTCTGGCTCTATTGGTGGTGTCTGGCTCTGTTGTTGGTGTCTGGCTCTATTGGTGGTGTCTGGCTCTGTTGTTGGTGTCTGGCTCTTTTGGTGGTGTCTGGCTCTATTGGTGGTGTATGGCTCTGTTGGTGGTGTCTGGCTCTATTGGTGATGTCTGGCTCTGTTGGTGGTGTCTGGCTCTATTGGTGGTGTCTGGCTCTTTTGGTGGTGTCTGGCTCTATTGGTGGTGTCTGGCTCTATTGGTGGTGTCTGGCTCTATTGGTGGTGTCTGGCTCTATTGGTGATGTCTGGCTCTATTGGTGGTGTCTGGCTCTATTGGTGATGTCTGGCTCTATTGGTGGTGTCTGGCTCTATAGGTGGTGTCTGGCTCTATTGGTGGTGTCTGGCTCTATTGGTGGTGTCTGGCTCTATTGGCGGTGTCTGGCTCTGTTTGTGGTGTATGGCTCTATTGGTGGTGTCTGGCTCTATATGTGGTGTCTGGCTCTATACGTGGTGTCTGGATCTATATGTGGTGTCTGGCTCTTTTGGTGGTGCCTGGCTCTATTGGTGGTGTCTACTTCTATTGGTGGTGTCTGGCTCTATTGGTGGTGTCTGGCTCTATTGTTAGTGTCTGGCTCTTTTGGTGGTGTCTGGATCTATTGGTGCATGGTGTCTGGTTCTATTGTTGGTGTCTGGCTCTATTGGTGGTGTTTGGCTCTATTGGTGGTGTCTGGCTCTATTGGTGGTGTCTGGCTCTATTGGTGGTGTCTGGCTCTATTGGTAGTGTCTGGCTCTTTTGGTAGTATCTGGCTCTATTGGTGGTGTCTGGCTCTATTGGTGGTGTCTGGATCTATTGGTGGTGTCTGGATCTATTGGTGGTGTCTGGCTCTTTTGGTGGTGTCTGGTTCTATTGGTGGTGTCTGGCTCTGTTGGTTGTGTCTGGTTCTATTGGTGGTGTCTGGCTCTTTTGGTGGTGTCTGGCTCTTTTGCTGGTGTCTGGCTCTATTGGAGGTGTCTGGCTCTGTTGTTGGTGTCTGGCTCTATTGGTGGTGTCTGGCTCTTTTGGTGGTGTCTGGCTCTATTGGTGGTGTCTGGCTCTTTTGGTGGTGTCTGGCTCTTTTGGTGGTGTCTGGCACTATTGGTGGTGTCTGGCTCTATTGGTGGTGTCTGGCTCTTTTGGTGGTGTCTGGCTCTTTTGGTGGTGTCTGGCTCTTTTGGTGGTGTCTGGCTCTATTGGTGGTGTCTGGCTCTATTGGGGGTGTCTGGCTCTTTTGGTGGTGTCTGGCTCTATTGGGGGTGTCTGGCTCTATTGGCGATGTCTGGCTCTATTGGGGGTGTCTGGCTCTTTTGGTGGTGTCTGGCTCTATTGGTGGTGTCTGGCTCTATTGGTAGTGTCTGGCTCTTTTGGTGGTGTCTGGCTCTATTGGTGGTGTCCGGCTCTATTGGTAGTGTCTGGCTCTTTTGGTGGTGTCTGGCTCTATTGTTGGTGTCTGGCTCTATTGGTGGTGTCTGGCTCTATTGTTAGTGTCTGGCTCTTTTGGTGGTGTCTGGATCTATTGGTGCATGGTGTCTGGCTCTATTGGTGGTGTCTGGCTCTATTGGTGGTGTCTGGCTCTATTGGTGGTGTCTGGCTCTATTGGTGGTGTCTGGCTCTATTGGTGGTGTCTGGCTCTATTGGTGGTGTCTGCCTCTATTGTTAGTGTCTGGCTCTATTGGTGGTGTCCGGCTCTATTGGTATTGTCTGGCTCTTTTGGTGGTGTCTGGCTCTATTGGTGGTGTCTGGCTCTATTGGTGGTGTCTGGCTCTATTGTTAGTGTCTGGCTCTTTTGGTGGTGTCTGGATCTATTGGTGCATGGTGTCTGGCTCTATTGGTGGTGTCTGGCTCTATTGGTGGTGTCTGGCTCTATTGGTGGTGTCTGGCTCTATTGGTGGTTTCTGGATCTATTGGTGGTGTCTGGATCTATTGGTGGTGTCTGGCTCTTTTGGTGGTGTCTGGTTCTATTGGTGGTGTCTGGCTCTGTTGGTTGTGTCTGGTTCTATTGGTGGTGTCTGGCTCTTTTGGTGGTGTCTGGCTCTTTTGCTGATGTCTGGCTCTATTGGTGGTGTCTGGCTCTGTTGTTGGTGTCTGGCTCTATTGGTGGTGTCTGGCTCTTTTGGTGGTGTCTGGCTCTATTGGTGGTGTCTGGCTCTTTTGGTGGTGTCTGGCTCTTTTGGTGGTGTCTGGCTCTATTGGTGGTGTCTGGCTCTATTGGTAGTGTCTGGCTCTTTTGGTGGTGTCTGGCTCTATTGGTGGTGTCCGGCTCTATTGGTAGTGTCTGGCTCTTTTGGCGGTGTCTGGCTCTATTGTTGGTGTCTGGCTCTATTGGTGGTGTCTGGCTCTATTGTTAGTGTCTGGCTCTTTTGGTGGTGTCTGGATCTATTGGTGCATGGTGTCTGGCTCTATTGGTGGTGTCTGGCTCTATTGGTGGTGTCTGGCTCTATTGGTGGTGTCTGGCTCTATTGGTGGTGTCTGGCTCTATTGGTGGTGTCTGGCTCTATTGGTGGTGTCTGCCTCTATTGTTAGTGTCTGGCTCTATTGGTGGTGTCCGGCTCTATTGGTATTGTCTGGCTCTTTTGGTGGTGTCTGGCTCTATTGGTGGTGTCTGGCTCTATTGGTGGTGTCTGGCTCTATTGTTAGTGTCTGGCTCTTTTGGTGGTGTCTGGATCTATTGGTGCATGGTGTCTGGCTCTATTGGTGGTGTCTGGCTCTATTGGTGGTGTCTGGCTCTATTGGTGGTGTCTGGCTCTATTGGTGGTTTCTGGATCTATTGGTGGTGTCTGGATCTATTGGTGGTGTCTGGCTCTTTTGGTGGTGTCTGGTTCTATTGGTGGTGTCTGGCTCTGTTGGTTGTGTCTGGTTCTATTGGTGGTGTCTGGCTCTTTTGGTGGTGTCTGGCTCTTTTGCTGATGTCTGGCTCTATTGGTGGTGTCTGGCTCTGTTGTTGGTGTCTGGCTCTATTGGTGGTGTCTGGCTCTTTTGGTGGTGTCTGGCTCTATTGGTGGTGTCTGGCTCTTTTGGTGGTGTCTGGCTCTTTTGGTGGTGTCTGGCTCTATTGGTGGTGTCTGGCTCTATTGGTGGTGTCTGGCTCTTTCGGTGGTGTCTGGCTCTTTTGGTGGTGTCTGGCTCTATTGGTGGTGTCTGGCTGTATTGGGGGTGTCTGGCTCTTTTGGTGGTGTCTGGCTCTATTGGTGGTGTCCGGCTCTATTGGTAGTGTCTGCTTCTTTTGGTGGTGTCTGGCTCTTTTGGTGGTGTCTGGCTCTATTGGTGGTGTCTGGCTCTATTGGGGGTGTCTGGCTCTTTTGGTGGTGTCTGGCTCTATTGGGGGTGTCTGGCTCTATTGGCGATGTCTGGCTCTATTGGGGGTGTCTGGCTCTTTTGGTGGTGTCTGGCTCTATTGGTGGTGTCTGGCTCTACTGGTAGTGTCTGGCTCTTTTGGTGGTGTCTGGCTCTATTGGTGGTGTCCGGCTCTATTGGTAGTGTCTGGCTCTTTTGGTGGTGTCTGGCTCTATTGGTGGTGTCTGGCTCTATTGGTGGTGTCTGGCTCTATTGTTAGTGTCTGGCTCTTTTGGTGGTGTCTGGATCTATTGGTGCATGGTGTCTGGCTCTATTGGCGGTGTCTGGCTCTATTGGTGGTGTCTGGCTCTATTGGTGGTGTCTGGCTCTATTGGTCGTGTCTGGCTCTATTGGTGGTGTCTGGCTCTATTGTTAGTGTCTGGCTCTTTTGGTGGTGTCTGGCTCTATTGGTGGTGTCTGGCTCTATTGGGGGTGTCTGGCTCTTTTGGTGGTGTCTGGCTCTATTGGGGGTGTCTGGCTCTATTGGCGATGTCTGGCTCTATTGGGGGTGTCTGGCTCTTTTGGTGGTGTCTGGCTCTATTGGTGGTGTCTGGCTCTATTGGTAGTGTCTGGCTCTTTTGGTGGTGTCTGGCTCTATTGGTGGTGTCCGGCTCTATTGGTAGTGTCTGGCTCTTTTGGTGGTGTCTGGCTCTATTGGTGGTGTCTGGCTCTATTGGTGGTGTCTGCCTCTATTGTTAGTGTCTGGCTCTTTTGGTGGTGTCTGGATCTATTGGTGCATGGTGCCTGGCTCTATTGGCGGTGTCTGGCTCTATTGGTGGTGTCTGGCTCTATTGGTGGTGTCTGGCTTTATTGGTCGTGTCTGGCTCTATTGGTGGTGTCTGGCTCTATTGTTAGTGTCTGGCTCTATTGGTGGTGTCCGGCTCTATTGGTAGTGTCTGGCTCTTTTGGTGGTGTCTGGCTCTATTGGTGGTGTCTGGCTCTATTGGTGGTGTCTGGCTCTATTGTTAGTGTCTGGCTCTTTTGGTGGTGTCTGGCTCTATTGGGGGTGTCTGGCTCTATTGGTGGTGTCTGGCTCTATTGGGGGTGTCTGGCTCTATTGGTGGTGTCTGGCTCTATTTGTTGTGTCTGGCTCTTTTGGTGGTGTCTGGCTCTATTGGTTGTGTCTGGCTCTTTTGGTGGTGTCTGGCTCTATTGGTGGTGTCTGGCTCTGTTGGTGGTGTCTGGCTCTGTTGTTGGTGTCTGGCTCTTTTGGTGGTGTCTGGCTCTATTGGTGGTGTATGGCTCTGTTGGTGGTGTCTGGCTCTATTGGTGATGTCTGGCTCTGTTGGTGGTGTCTGGTTCTATTGGTGGTGTCTGGCTCTTTGGTGGTGTCTGGCTCTATTGGTGGTGTCTGGCTCTATTGGTGGTGTCTGGCTCTATTGGTGGTGTCTGGCTCTATTGGTGATGTCTGGCTCTATTGGTGGTGTCTGGCTCTATTGGTGATGTCTGGCTCTATTGGTGGTGTCTGGCTCTATTGGTGATGTCTGGCTCTATTGGTGGTGTCTGGCTCTGTTGGTGGTGTCTGGCTCTATTGGTGGTGTCTGGCTCTATATGTGGTGTCTGGCTCTTTTGGTGGTGTCTGGCTCTGTTGGTGGTGTCTACTTCTATTGGTGGTGTCTGGCTCTATATGTGGTGTCTGGCTCTATATGTGGTGTCTGGCTCTTTTGGTGGTGCCTGGCTCTATTGGTGGTGTCTACTTCTATTGGTGGTGTTTGGCTGTATTGGTGGTGTCTGGCTCTATTGTTAGTGTCTGGCTCTTTTGGTGGTGTCTGGATCTATTGGTGCATGGTGTCTGGTTCTATTGGTGGTGTCTGGCTCTATTTGTGGTGTCTGGCTCTATTGGTGGTGTCTGGCTCTATTGGTGGTGTCTGGCTCTATTGGTGGTGTCTGGCTCTATTGGTAGTGTCTGGCTCTTTTGGTAGTGTCTGGCTCTATTGGTGGTGTCTGGCTCTATTGGTGGTGTCTGGATCTATTGGTGGTGTCTGGATCTATTGGTGGTGTCTGGCTCTTTTGGTGGTGTCTGGTTCTATTGGTGGTGTCTGGCTCTGTTGGTTGTGTCTGGTTCTATTGGTGGTGTCTGGCTCTTTTGGTGGTGTCTGGTTCTTTTGCTGGTGTCTGGCTCTATTGGTGGTGTCTGGCTCTGTTGTTGGTGTCTGGCTCTATTGGTGGTGTCTGGCTCTGTTGTTGGTGTCTGGCTCTTTTGGTGGTGTCTGGCTCTATTGGTGGTGTATGGCTCTGTTGGTGGTGTCTGGCTCTATTGGTGATGTCTGGCTCTGTTGGTGGTGTCTGGCTCTATTGGTGGTGTCTGGCTCTTTTGGTGGTGTCTGGCTCTATTGGTGGTGTCTGGCTCTATTGGTGGTGTCTGGCTCTATTGGTGGTGTCTGGCTCTATTGGTGATGTCTGGCTCTATTGGTGGTGTCTGGCTCTATTGGTGATGTCTGGCTCTATTGGTGGTGTCTGGCTCTATAGGTGGTGTCTGGCTCTATTGGTGGTGTCTGGCTCTATTGGTGGTGTCTGGCTCTATTGGTGGTGTCTGGCTCTGTTTGTGGTGTATGGCTCTATTGGTGGTGTCTGGCTCTATATGTGGTGTCTGGCTCTATATGTG
>CAXIVS010000053.1:0-13121 GCA_964035775.1 Osedax frankpressi
AATAGCGATGACTCACCAATAGCAATACATTGCCAATAACAATATCTTGCCAATAGCTATGACTTGCCAATAGCGATGACTCACTAATAGCTATGACTCACTAATAGCGATGACTCACTAATAGCTATGACTCACTAATAGCGATGACTCACTAATAGCTATGACTCACCAATAGCTATGACTCACTAATAGCGATGACTCACTAATAGCTATGACTCACTAATAGCGATGACTCACTAATAGCTATGACTCACTAATAGCGATGACTCACCGGTTCTGTAGCTCAGCGACCCTCTACACTGAAGGCGCGGTCTCTTCAACTTTATGAACCTCATCGTCTCGTCATCCAATTTTGTTTTAGAATTTCCTTGTAGGTACTCCCCCTGGTGTCAGTTTGGGTACAGTTATGTGGTATACGTGTGCCATCCATATCCTCCATAGGCATGTGACAGCTAGAGTGCACGATGACACCAACGATTGTAAATACGCTAGTGCCCAAGGAATGTTATTAATTGAGCGAGGAGGCGAAGTGGACGTGGTGACCGTCGTGGTCAGTATATTTAAGTAGTCGCCCACGTACGTCAGGATATAAAGTGGCCGTGGTCTAATCAACACCTAACCCACTAGTTCATCAGCACCTATGTCTCCAATATAAATGGCGACACCTAATTAGATCTCTATTAAATATAAAGCTTATCTTACGCAAGAAATCGATATGTTGCATTTGTGTGAATATCATTGCGTTATCAAATATAGACATAGATGATAAGGTTGACATGAATAAAGATACCGAAATAAATATATTAGAGAGGTAGAGGTATATAGAAAGAGAGAGAAATATAGAGTGGGGAGGGGAGATAGATATATATTAGATAGATAGATATAGGAAAGCAACACTAAAGTAGATCAATAAAATTGAGAGAGATTGATAGAGATGTAAATTGAGAAAACTTAAATATATATATATATATATATATATATATATTTATATTGTTACATAAGAAATGTAAACACTGAAAGCAATTAAGAAGCAGATGTAATATGCGATGCAAAATCTTTTGTGAATAGCGATGAAATGAGATTATTGTATGCATTCTATGGTATTTCGGTCGGTACCCGGGCAGTTACATGGACGAAGCCAATATAATGCCACAATGATAAAGAAACATATCGTTGCACATACTATAGAAATAATTGGATATATATATATGTATATATATAATTGTATATATAGCTTACTAAAGTAACGCGGTGAAATGGAAAGTTTTAGAAAGCGAACCTTGGTCGAATAATCCTAAAATTCAAATGTTAATTATGTAATGTTATATTTTTAATGATATATATAATAAAAAAAAAATATATATATATGTATATATATATATGTATATATATATATATATATATATATATATGTATGTGTGTGTGTATATATAAAGAAAATATCTCCAATGAGATCATTGAAAATGTGATTTGTCATGATTCATACGTCAACCAATACGTGATTATTAGCGAAAGTTATTTGATTATTTACATTAAGTTTACTTGTCATCATAACATTAACTTCTTTTAGCATCAGCATTCTAATGCTTACGGCACCAAGCGGAAGTTAAATTTGGTTTGAATTTTCGATTGAATATTTGTGAAGTTCTACCAAACCCATGAAACATATAAACTCCATAAATTGATCTCGCTGCCATTGTGATCTCTTGGCATCGTAACCACAAATCGACATTTCGTATCTTAGCGTGACTAACCGAGCGAAGGTTGAATGTGACTTTGAAGTTGGAGATAAAATCGCCTGCGAATTCCGGATACAGGGAGAGGATATCGTTAAGGTCATTTACTGCTACCTGGCGGTGGGAGAGCCTAGGAGGTTAATCGGGAGGGGAAGATATATCTAGTCGATAATAGTACGGACGTAAAAATAAATGTTTAAAAATGATAAATAAATATATTTTAATTTATGAAATCTAATTTAATAATATCGATAACTCTACTAGGCGGCTAATTGTTTTGTAAATAATTATATCCGTAACATTATATCAGTCACATCAATATAAACTATAGTTTTATCAGCCTCCTCACATCAGTATTGAACTATTGTAACGTCACTATAGTACAATGTAAGATAAGTAGTACAATGCCTATGAATAGAAATGTGGCAACTGGGAGACAACTATTGTCATGAGATTTCAAATCAGGAACAAAGTACAAACTGCTAATGATGCGTTTAGTACCTAATTATTGAGTTATATCTGTTATAACTTATAGCTTAGGGTTTATCACTCCATGTCTAACATTTCATCGTTAGATAATTACAAGTTTACAGATTATCAACAGAGTTGGTAGTTTGTCTTTGTTTCCAGATATCGTAGTTGTATAAAATATAGAAACTCGTATCTCCTTAACTCTAATATATTTCCATCATATCTCTAATATATTTCCATCATATCTCTAATATATTTCCATCATATCTCTAATATATTTCCATCATATCTCTAATATATTTCCATCATATCTCTAATACATTTCCATCATATCTCTAATATATTTCCATCATATCTCTAATATATTTCCATCATATCTCTAATATATTTCCATCGTATCTCTAATATATTTCCATCATATCTCTAATATATTTCCATCATATCTCTAATATATTTCCATCATATCTCTAATATATTTCCATCATATCTCTAATATATTTCCATCATATCTCTAATACATTTCCATCATATCTCTAATATATTTCCATCATATCTCTAATATATTTCCATCATATCTCTAATATATTTCCATCATATCTCTAATATATTTCCATCATATCTCTAATATATTTCCATCATATCTCTAATATATTTCCATCATATCTCTAATACATTTCCATCATATCTCTAATATATTTCCATCATATCTCTAATATATTTCCATCATATCTCTAATATATTTCCATCATATCTCTAATATATTTCCATCATATCTCTAATATATTTCCATCATATCTCTAATATATTTCCATCATATCTCTAATACATTTCCATCATATCTCTAATATATTTCCATCATATCTCTAATATATTTCCATCATATCTCTAATATATTTCCATCATATCTCTAATATATTTCCATCGTATCTCTAATATATTTCCTACTCTATTTCCGACGTCACATTATGAACTAGCGACAGTTTAGCACGATCATGTCAATGCTCTTTTGATCTTCGTACATTTCCGTTCGGCGATACCACTCAATTACTATTGCAAACGTCACGTGGTAGTATATGTCGCAACGTCGATAAGTGGGTCATAATTCCAACCTTATGCATATCGCAGTAGGACAGCGCTCTTACGCAATAGTTTGACTTGTGCATCGTCGGCCAACCATTCGACGTGAGGTTAGGGTTCTCTCCGATGATGTCATCCTTGCCTGCGTTTCGTAATCGTTAACTAGTTATTCATGTCGCCAGATTACATAATGCGAAATCGAAAATCGAAAATTCTGATTGCAAATTAAGATTGTAACGCGACCGCAAATAATATTTTAATAGGATTAACATAACGGTAACTAACTAGTAATTATAATAAATATATGAGTCTATCAATGACATTATTTGAACATATTATGACTTTGAATTAATGTACTAGATTGTACGTAGTATAAAGTGAATACAGGTAAACCTAGTCGAGTAGTTGATTTTCTATTTCTATTGGGCAAACGTTATTATAGATTTACCATATAAAAATAATATAGAAGAATACAAAATTAATAGTTTGCTAATATAAATAACAAATTGTAATGTAACACTTCAACGTAATTTGTTATGATAACACCAAAGGATAATTACTGTTAAATATAAAGTTTTATAATATAATACAGAGTAAGAAAAACATTGTTAATTTTGAAAACATTATAGAAATTGGCGTTATATAACCAATTCAGAATTATTGATAAATAAAGATGGCAGAATTTGATTGTAAATATAATTATTTATTATGTACTGTATATTATCAATTAAGGTATTTAAAAATTATAATTAATATCGGATATCACAATATCAGATACTATCAGATATCACAATATCCCTCTGGAGCAGCTCATGGTTACGATGTTCTGGTTTAAATAAGAGCCGACGACTTCATTCATAAATGATTTAAGTTTAATTGTTAGTAATATATTACTAGAGTACGGTTTACCAAGTAAGCTAACAATAGAACTTTTTCTTGTCCATTTACACACGTAGTACTTACGATACTTTTGTATCTTATATAACTTATTATTCTGTTATCATATCATACCAGCTAATATTAAATACTAAATATATAGCATAGAATACTTATACAATCCGATAACAAAACTCTTTATAGTAAATGTTTTAGTTATAGTAAATGGTAGTTAAATAAATATTAGTTAAAGTAAATCGTAGTTAAATAAATATTAGTTAAAGTAAATGGTATGCTAAAGTAAATGAAAAGATTTATAGCTCTAAAAGAAAGTCCCAAGTATACTCAATTAAGGTATAATTTAAGTATACTTAATTGTATATAAATGCACCCGCCTAACCAAGAATAGCCATGACCGTATTGTCTTTGAGGATCTCAATTGAACCCCTTGCGATGAAATAGATAGCATCTAGGATGTCTCCTGGATGTAACAGTGTATCGCTAGGTGGCGCGTGTGTTGACTTGAACTTAGTAGATAGAGAACGCAGACAACCTGTGTGTATATATATATATATATATATATATATATGTTTGTGTGGATAATTTAATATTTAGATAAATGTTCTACAATGTATTAAGTATACGAGATTATCAAATAAAAATGAACGATGTAGTAAAGTATAAACACAAGTAATATAAAAGAACGTGACTAAGTAAGTATATGGTTTGTGTAAGTTAAGGGACATCATACGTAGGGTAAATGATTATTCTCATCAAAGCAGGAAGCTTTTTAGCTTGCGTTTAAATTCATTTGTGGTGAGAATGGGGGATATTGGTTTATGGATAGATAAATTGCATTTATTTGGAGCCAGCCTGCGAAAACTTTTGTAGCCAAATGAATTAAATAGTTAAGGAGGTCGTAATAGGATGATGAGGTAAGTAGATAATATTGTAGTCTTAGTCTGTCAAGTAAGTAAATTGTTGAAATGGTAAGTCGTGATAGTATTAATGTATTTGTAAGTAATGTGGAAATATTTTTTATTTATATAACGTCTGAGTTTAAATAGGTTACATAAATGGTAGGTCGTGGTCTCTTTAAGTGTTTGTATCAATTTGTCAAAGTTTAGCCGATTGTCAAATTTCACTCCAATGTAATTTGACGAGTCAGTTGGTGTAATTGTTATAAAATGAATAGAAAATCTATGGAAGTTCGGGTTGTTTAGTCATTTTAACATTAGATATATTTGTTTTAGTTCTGTTTTAGTATAGCTCTGTAGTGAGTTGTTTATTGTCTGCCAGTTATGTAAGTCGGTGGGACAGTTATGTAGTAAATCTGTAGAGTATGTATGTGAGTTCAACTCTATAGTTGAGTATTATAATATGCCTCTACTTAGAAAGTTTAGGTTTGGTTTAGGTTTTTTTTATAGTGGAGTAATTAATGAATGTTTCAGTACGTCAGGTTTTATTTATCCATTAGTCAGTATTTCGTAGATTATTATTTTAAATAGAGGAGCTATTATTTACGCACTTGATGTATTCATAGTCAGAGGTAGTGGCATTAAGTAGAGGAATTCTTGGAAGTAACAAGTAGATTTTACATTTCAGTTGTAGTCGGAAGATCAAAAGTAGATAGTTCAGCATTTCTAGTATTCATGTATTCATGTATTCGTGTATTCATGTATTCATGTATTCTGTTTGTAGTCATTTATAGTTATTTAGCTACGTTTATTAGTTTAATCTACTGTGTAGTCAATGTATAGTATATGTTATCAATTTTACCTTTGAATTCATTTGCAAAGTTATTAAATAATATTTCGGTACGTAAGTCGGGAAGCGTAGTATCATTTATATTTGCTAAACTTGTATTTGTAGTTTTATTTAGTCTTTCTAATATCTGGTAAATACATTTGGTAATTGTTAAAGTTATATTGGCTTAAAGTATAATTTCTTTTATATTTTCTAAATTTTACTTAAGTTTGCTTAAAGTGGAATTAAACCAAAGAGAATTAGAACACACTGAAAATGAGTTGGTTTTAGTCGCAGCAGATTTATGAAGTAGGTGATTCAGTGAAGTATAAATTATGTATGCAGTAATTATCTTGTATGTAGTTCATTGGGTCAAATGAAAATGAATCATAGTTAATTTTAGTAATATATCTATATATCATGTATTCTTGTCGGTCTATGGCTGGCGATATTAAGATGGTTGTCGATAGAGTAATGGTCGGTGGTTAGTAAAGTCGGGAGTGTAATTCAGTAATGGTCTGTTAGTAAAGTCGGGAGTGTAATCCAGTAATGGTCCGTTAGTAAAGTCGGGAGTGTAATTCAGTAATGGTCCGTTAGTACAGTCGGGAGTGTAACCCAGTAATGGTCCGTTAGTAAAGTCGGGAGTGTAACCCAGTAATGGTCCGTTAGTAAAGTCGGAAGTGTAATTCAGTAATGGTCCGTTAGTAAAGTCGGGATTGTAATCCAGTAATGGTCCGTTAGTAAAGTCGGAAATGTAATTCAGTAATGGTCCGTTAGTAAAGTCGGGAGTGTAACCCAGTAATGGTCCGTTAGTAAAGTCGGGAGTGTAACCCAGTAATGGTCCGTTAGTAAAGTCGGGAGTGTAATTCAGTAATGGTCCGTTAGTAAAGTCGGGATTGTAATTCAGTAATGGTCCGTTAGTAAAGTCGGGAGTGTAACCCGGTAATGGTCCGTTAGTAAAGTCGGGAGTGTAATTCAGTAATGGTCCGTTAGTAAAGTCGGGATTGTAATTCAGTAATGGTCCGTTAGTAAAGTCGAGAGTGTAATTCAGTAATGGTCCGTTAGTAAAGTCGGGAGTGTAATCCAGTAATGGTCCGTTAGTAAAGTCGGGAGTGTAATTCAGTAATGGTCCGTTAGTAAAGTCGGGAGTGTAATTCAGTAATGGTCTGTTAGTAAAGTCGGGATTGTAATTCAGTAATGGTCCGTTAGTAAAGTCGAGAGTGTAATTCAGTAATGGTCCGTTAGTAAAGTCGGGAGTGTAATTCAGTAATGGTCTGTTAGTAAAGTCGGGAGTGTAATTCAGTAATGGTCCGTTAGTAAAGTCGGGAGTGTAACCCGGTAATGGTCCGTTAGTAAAGTCGGGAGTGTAATTCAGTAATGGTCCGTTAGTAAAGTCGGGATTGTAATTCAGTAATGGTCCGTTAGTAAAGTCGAGAGTGTAATTCAGTAATGGTCCGTTAGTAAAGTCGGGAGTGTAATCCAGTAATGGTCCGTTAGTAAAGTCGGGAGTGTAATTCAGTAATGGTCCGTTAGTAAAGTCGGGAGTGTAATTCAGTAATGGTCTGTTAGTAAAGTCGGGATTGTAATTCAGTAATGGTCCGTTAGTAAAGTCGAGAGTGTAATTCAGTAATGGTCCGTTAGTAAAGTCGGGAGTGTAATTCAGTAATGGTCTGTTAGTAAAGTCGGGAGTGTAATTCAGTAATGGTCCGTTAGTAAAGTCGAGAGTGTAATTCAGTAATGGTCCGTTAGTAAAGTCGGGAGTGTAATTCAGTAATGGTCTGTTAGTAAAGTCGGGAGTGTAATTCAGTAATGGTCCGTTAGTAAAGTCGGGAGTGTAATTCAGTAATGGTCTGTTAGTAAAGTCGGGAGTGTAATTCAGTAATGGTCCGTTAGTAAAGTCGAGAGTGTAATTCAGTAATGGTCCGTTAGTAAAGTCGGGAGTGTAATTCAGTAATGGTCCGTTAGTAAAGTCGGGAGTGTAATTCAGTTATTTAAGTTAGAACAAGATATTTTATATGTCAGAAGTATAATGTCAAGAGTATATTTGTATGATTGAGTTGGAAGTTAACATATTCAGTAAGATTAAGTTCAGTTCATAGCCGTTTACGATAAGATGTTGTTTATAGTCGAATTCTAAGTCGAAGACAAAGTCCCCAATTATTATAAGGTTGATAAATATATATTAATCTTGTACAAGTTCAGTAAAGTCAAGTGAAAAATGTATTATAATCATTGTTAGGAAGCCTGTATATTAGAAAAAGTATTGCCATATTCTTGTTATAAATGAAGGTCAATTAAATAGTGTTTAGAAGTTAGCATTACAGACTAAATCAGTCTATGTCAGTTTATATCAGTTTGTGTCAGTCTATATCAGTCTGTATCAGTATATGGGAGTTTATGTCAATCTATATCAGTCTATGGGAGTTTATGTCAGTCTATATCAATCTATATCAGTCTATATCTGTATATGCCAGTCTATATCAGTCTATATCAGTCTGTATCTGTATATGCCAGTCTATGTCAGTCTATGGGAGTTTATGTCAATATATGTCAGTCTATGTCAGTCTATATCAGTCTATATCAGTCTATATCAGTCTATATCAGTCTATATCAGTCTATATCAGTCTATATCAGTCTATATTAGTTTGTATCAGTATATGGGAGTTTATGTCAATCTATATCAGTCTATATCAGTCTATGTCAGTCTATATCAGTCTATATCAGTATATATCAGTCTATATCAGTCTATGTCAGTCTATGTCAGTCTATATCAGTCTATGTCAGTCTGTATCAGTATATGGGAGTTTATGTCAATCTATATCAGTCTATGGGAGTTTATGTCAGTCTATATCAATCTATATCAGTCTATATCAGTCTATGTCAGTCTATATCAGTCTATATCAGTATATATCAGTTTATATCAGTCTATGTCAGTCTATGTCAGTCTATATCAGTCTATGTCAGTCTATATCAGTATATGTCAGTCTATGTCAGTCTATATCAGTCTATGTCAGTCTATGTCAGTCTATGTCAGTCTATGTCAGTCTATGTCAGTCTATATCAGTCTATATCAGTCTATGTCAGTCTATATCAATCTATGTCAGTCTATGTCAGTCTATATCAGTCTATGTCAGTCTATGTCAGTCTATGTCAGTCTATGTCAGTCTATGTCAGTCTATGTCAGTCTATGTCAGTCTATGTCAGTCTATGTCAGTCTATGTCAGTATATGGGAGTTTATGTCAATCTATATCTGTCTATGGGAGTTTATGTCAGTCTATGTCAGTCTATGTCAGTCTATGTCAGTCTATGTCAGTCTATGTCAGTCTATGTCAGTCTATGTCAGTCTATGTCAGTCTATGTCAGTCTATGGGAGTTTATGTCAATCTATATCTGTCTATGGGAGTTTATGTCAGTCTATGTCAGTCTATGTCAGTTTATGTCAGTCTATGGGAGTTTATGTCATTGAGATGTCTGAGTGTATTGTTAATCAAATAGTTTCTGTTTATCCAAGTGGGTCTGGTTTTTAAGAATCAAGCAATATATATATATATATATATATATATATATATATATATATATATATATGCATGTATGTATTCGGGTATGTATTTTTAGTGTAGCTTATTTAAGTTAATTGATTTCAAGAGTAAAATAGAAAAAAAGACTAATCTGTTGTCGTGACAGTTGATGAGTAAATCGACTACCAGAATATGCATGTGTGTGTGTGTGTGTGTGTGTGTGTGTGTGTGTGTGTGTGTGTGTGTGTGTGTGTGTGTGTGCATGTGTGTGTGTGTATGTGTGTGTATGTGTGTGTGTGTATATGTGTATGTGTGTGTGTGTATGTGTGTGTGTGGGTGTGTGTGTATGTGTGTATGTGTGTGTGGGTGTGTGTGTATGTGTGTATGTGTGAGGTGTTTAATGTAAAAGGAAATAAATAAGGTTGGGTATTAAATTAAAGGTGGGTGTTAATGAGTGGTAAGGAGGTATTAAAAGTTAAGAGTGTGGAATGGGAGTGGGAGTGGGAGTTAAATAACAAGTAGTGGGGAATTACTGTTAATGAGTGAGTAGTATTAAATAGGTAATTAGTAGTGAGTAGCGTTGAGTATGTGTTAAGTAGTGAGTAAAGGTGAGTTGGTATTAAAGAGTGTGTCTTTGTTAGTAAAAAAAGACTAATAAGATCTAACTAGAAATAGGAACTAAAAAGGACTAATAAGATCTAACTAGTAATAGAAACTAACAAATACTAATAAGATCTAACTAGTAATAGGAACTAATAATGACTAATAAGATCTAACTACTAGATCTTATTAGTCCTTATTAGTTCCTATTACTAGTTAGTAACTAGTAATAGGAACTAATAAGGACTAATAAGATCTAACTAGTAATAGGAACTAATAAGGACTAATAAGATCTAACTAGTAATAGGAACTAACAATGACTAATAAGATCTAACTAGTAATAGGAACTAAAAAGGACTAATAAGATCTAACTAGTAATAGGAACTAAAAAGGACTAATAAGATCTAACTAGTAATAGGAACTAAAAATGACTAATAAGATCTAACTAGTAACAAGACTAACCAGGACTTGCGGTTTTAAAGGCCCTACAACTGTTCAAAAGATTCCGGTTCAAATGCAAACAAATATCTGCTTGTAAACACTCCGGGAAACCTTTCAATACCTGTAGCAAATGTAATGAGTAATAATTATAGGATATATATATACATATATGCGTATATATGCGTATATATGCGTATATATGCGTATATATGCGTATATATGCGTATATATGCGTATATATGCGTATATATGCGTATATATATGCGTATATAGGCGTATATATGCGTATATAGGCTGGTCGGTAGATGTATTTGTATATCGTTCTGATTGTTCTTTTAAAGTTACAGAGTATATATACACGGGAGGTCAGCGATAGTAGAATTTTAGTAATTGAGTCTATTGCAATTAGAAATTAAGTAAATATTAGTAGATATATATTCGTATTCATATTCATTTATAATTAAGACAAAAAAAATTAATATGTGTATAAAGTCACCCTTAAATTAATAAAACAAAATCAATAATACTGGCTTGACCTAGGTACCATCTAAATACATTAATTGTAATCACATTTCATCTATAATATAAAACAATCTAATACCAGAATCATTGATGGTATATGTCTCAATACCAAATGATCATGAAATGGTTTATAATATGCTTAAATACATGATCGATCTAGTCTATATATGTATATATATATATATATACTACAGTAAGCAAACCTAGATACACATACATAGATAATGGGATCACCTCTAACTGTAATTCGAACAATACAAAATAATCAATAACAAATAAATAATATAATTTTTCTATTTTCCATACTTGATGCAATCAGAATTAGGGAGTAATCCCAAATTGAAGCAAGTTAAAAGAAGTTGTTAAATAATAAGTAAATACAGATAGAACTTTATTGATTTTTTTAAAGCTTTATGATTTTTAAAAATTCTTGTTAGAATTTATTCCACATCTAATTCCTTTGTTTTAATTCTACGCAATATTGTTTTAAAATAGTTTTATATTAAATTCATGCATTTCTTGTTTTATATATTTTTTTAATTGTATTTATGAATTTGTTTGGTAAAATTGAACATTGTGAGAACTATTACATTTTGATATTTTATTATTTCTACTTGTTTTAAACATTTGGATTTTAAGAGAATTAATATACTTTATTATAACAACGATCTATTAATAGATAAACGAGTGGGTAGAGTTAAATTAAGTTTGATTAAATCAGATTAAATTAGATTAAATTAGATTAAATTAGATTAAATTAGATTAAATTAGATTAAATTAGATTAAATTAGATTAAATTAGATTAAATTAGATTAAATTAGATTAAATTAGATTAAATTAGATTAAATTAGATTAAATTAGATTAAGTTAGATTAAGTTAGATTAAATTAGATTAAGTTAGATTAGGCAGGCTATTGTTTCAGCGACATTGTCTACCAACACTGTTCATGTCAATACCGTTGGTATACGACAACTTGTGTTGATGCGATTCCACCAGCCTCGTTGCCATAGTCTTTGGGATATGGTGGAAGTTGATGAATTCTTTGATGCTAGTCTGCATCTCGTGGTACTCCTCGCTTCCCTAGAAGACGGGTTGGGGCTGAGTGATAATATGAGGCAGGGTTGGGATTGAGTAATGTTGAAAGTGTTGGGTAATTTGAAGAAGGTGGTGTTTGGGTATATACTGAGATAGGTGTAGATGTGTTGCATTTGGGGATTGAATGACGAGGTGGGATTGTATATTTTTTGGATCTATTCTATTATATGATATAGCATGTAAAGTGTTATGTATTATTATCATTGTTTTGCAATTCGGCGTAGTTATTTAATTCGCCCACTCTCAAGTTAGGCAAACCAGTAAACGGAGTGACTTAATATTTTTGTAAAATCTCTTGATGTGTTCACAAAAATAAAAAATAATAATTAAAAAATTATTCAATGCAATAAATCAAATACCTGGATTGTTTGCTAGGAATTCCAAAGTCACACATATATATCACATAATGTATAATATTTGAAGACTATGATATTTTAGACTAATCAAATGTCAATTAACCGGCTAATTACGTAACTATGGGAGGCCAGCTGATTATGACATAATGGAATTAATATTGCGGATTAATAGACATTAGCGACATTGTATTCTAAGTCAAACACCGCGATTACCTAATCAATTATGGGGACAATAGCAGAGTGAAGTCGAGTGCGGTAAATATAGGTGTGTGCGGTAAAGGCGGGTGTGCGGTAAAAGCACGTGTGCGTAAAGGCACGTGTGCGGTAAAGGCACGTGTGCGGTAAAAGCACGTGTGCGGTAAAGGCACGTGTGCGGTAAAGGCGCGTGTGCGGTAAAGGCGAGTGTGCGGTAAAGGCGAGTGTGCGGTAAAGGCGGGTGTGCGGTAAAGGCACGTGTGCGGTAAAGGCACGTGTGCGGTAAAGGCACGTGTGCGGTAAAGGCACGTGTGCGGTAAAGGCGGGTGTGCGGTAAAGGCACGTGTGCGGTAAAGGCACGTGTGCGGTAAAGGCACGTGTGCGATAAAGGCGAGTGTGCGGTTTATCCTACTAGTATATCCTATTACTAGATATTTCATCATGTAAATTGGAATCGGGAGGTGTATGGAGTGTGTGGAGTGTATT
>CAXIVS010000054.1:0-5000 GCA_964035775.1 Osedax frankpressi
ATTCGTTGCCTATATGCGAAATCAAAATAGTTTTCTCTTCGATTAGTTAGGTTTGCCTAATTAATTGTTTACCGAGTTGAAAACTCTTAGTCCGTCTCAGAACACGAATAGTTAGGTTCCGCCTAATTAATTCGTTGCCTATATGGGAAATCAAAATAGTTTTCTCTTCGATTAGTTAGGTTTGCCTAATTAATTGTTTACCGAGTTGAAAACTCTTAGTCCGTCTCAGAACACGAATAGTTAGGTTCGCCTAATTAATTCGTTGCCTATATGCGAAATCAAAATAGTTTTCTCTTCGATTAGTTAGGTTTGCCTAATTAATTGTTTACCGAGTTGAAAACTCTTAGTCCGTCTCAGAACACGAATAGTTAGGTTCGCCTAATTAATTCGTTGCCTATATGCGAAATCAAAATAGTTTTCTCTTCGATTAGTTAGGTTTGCCTAATTAATTGTTTACGGAGTTGAAAACTCTTAGTCCGTCTCAGAACACGAATAGTTAGGTTCGCCTAATTAATTCGTTGCCTATATGGGAAATCAAAATAGTTTTCTCTTCGATTAGTTAGTTTTGCCTAATTAATTGTTTACCGAGTTGAAAACTCTTAGTCCGTCTCAGAACACGAATAGTTAGGTTCGCCTAATTAATTCGTTGCCTATATGCGAAATCAAAATAGTTTTCTCTTCGATTAGTTAGGTTTGCCTAATTAATTGTTTACCGAGTTGAAAACTCTTAGTCCGTCTCAGAACACGAATAGTTAGGTTCGCCTAATTAATTCGTTGCCTATATGCGAAATCAAAATAGTTTTCTCTTCGATTAGTTAGGTTTGCCTAATTAATTATTTGCTTATTGGTGAAATAATAAACCTTTCCACTGCGATTATATCACGGTGAATTGGTTTGATTTACTTGCATAAGTAAAAATTGCATTGATACAAATGAAAATTGTTTTGACTAGCTTTGATTATCTAAAAATTTTAACCATTTCACTATGATTTTATCATGGTGAAATGGTTTTTTATACGTAAAGTACTTCCGAACATTTTATAATTATTTCTGATTTGTGAAAATTTTCAAAGTTGGATATTTTTAACATTTTTGTACACGTGAATATTTTATTAATTGTGAAAATTCGAAAAATTTTGACTCTAAAAAAAATGTTCTTAATTTTTCGTAATTATAAAACTTTTCGAACTTGTAAAAATTTTTTACTTGTAAATTTTTTTAAAATTTTTGTATTTGTAAATATTTTATTAATTTTTCGCAATTATAAAAATTTTCGAACTTGTAAAAATTTTTTACTTGTAAATTTTTTAACTCGTAAAATTTTTGTATCCTTAAATTTTTTTTAATTTTTGTATTTGTAAATATTTTATTAATTTTTCGCAATTATAAAAATTTTCGAACTTGTAAAAATTTTTTACTTGTAAATTTTTTAACTCGTAAATTTTTTGTATCCTTAAAATTTTTTTTAATTTTTGTATTTGTAAATATTTTATTAATTTTTATGGTCGTAAAAAAAACCCGACATAAAAACCTTATAATAAATATTTAAAAAAATATCACCCCCACCCCCCCCCGAAGCATCAAAATTTAAAATGTTTTGTATTTTAATGCTCAGGGTTTGGTTTCGGCTGAAATGTGTATTATTAAAGTAAATTTAATAACACCCGCAATCAACTTTCACCAATTAATTCAACTTCGTCTTCGAGTCCTCGATATTGAACTTCGTCTTCGGGTCCTCGATATTAAACTTCGTCTTCGGGTTCTCGATATTAAACTTCGTCTTCGGGTCCTCGATATTAAACTTCGTCTTCGGGTTCTCGATATTAAACTTCGTCTTCGGGTCCTCGATATTAAACTTCGTCTTCGGGTCCTCGATATTAAACTTTGTCTGTTAACGTTAACGTTAACGTTAACGTTAACGTTAACGTTAACGTTAAACTCATAGTATTCGTATGATCTTCGATAGAAATTCCGTTAAACTTGTACCCGCACGTTAGTCTCTACGCTCGTTGTTCACAATGTTAGATTTCGATAACCTTAATCGTATTTACTCCCGCCGTTTACCCTTGTTCGGTTGAATTTCATTACTTTTACATTCGGAGCACTGCGTAGAAATCATATCGCTTCATCACCGGCATAAGAATATCGTTACCGCGGCTTTCATTTTAAGGGCTAGTTGATTCGGCAGGTGAGTTGTTACACACTCCTTAGCGGATTCCGACTTCTATGGCCACCGCCCTGCTGTCTATATCAATCAACACCTTTGGCGCGGTTCTCAAACAGCCTTTTCACCTTTTCACGAGCGTCGTCTCGAGTAGGCATAACGCTCCTTTCCAGTCCCGATGCGCCTCGGGCAGGCTCAACAAAATTACCGATCCGAAAGACCGTGCAGGCTTGAATAACCTTAATAGACAAATACCGGGATTACCACTCCACCACGACATCGCCTCCGTTGGTCTGTGTCCAGCGGGCGCTACGTAGAGGTAGAGATTATCTTGATGGCATACGCGTATGCCACCCTTGCTCAACAGGTATGCACATGTGCGAGTAACTAGTCGTCACTTTTCAGGCGGATTCAGACAGACTTATCGGGCCAATACCCTTAATAGACAAATACCGGGATTACCACTCCACCACGACATCGCCTCCGTTGGTCTGTGTCCAGCGGGCGCTACGTAGAGGTAAAGATTATCTTGATGGCATACGCGTATGCCACCCTTGCTCAACAGGTATGCACATGTGCGAGTAACTAGTCATCACTTTTAGGCGGATTCAGACAGACTTATCGGGCCAATACCCTTAATAGACAAATACCGGGATTACCACTCCACCACGACATCGCCTCCGTTGGTCTGTGTCCAGCGGGCGCTACGTAGAGGTAGAGATTATCTTGATGGCATACGCGTATGCCACCCTTGCTCAACAGGTATGCACATGTGCGAGTAACTAGTCATCACTTTTCAGGCGGATTCATATAGACTTATCAGGTCATATACCCTTAATAGAGTCATAGTTACTGCCGCCAAGGATATCATGATTAATCGTCTTAGTTGGTTAATACAATATGCGTTGCTAAATACAATTTAATGTACAAAATCAACGATTATTCAGTATCGTTTAAATAAAACTCCCCGATAAACCGAAACAATTACGAACGATTTGTATTCGAGTTATTTCAGGATATCGGAGAAATTGAATATGAATAAATATGAATATTTAATAAAAAAAAATTTTTTGTCTCGAAAATTTTTTTTTTTGAGGCCCGTGGGCCTCCTCGCGAAAAAATACGTGTTTTTTTCAATTTTTGACATAGGTGCAGTTGACGACTTTTTTTTTTTTTTTTAGTTAGCTACGGATTATGATTCGTTCTGTTCTAACTAGTGTAAATAGCTATGTCGCAACTTTTACTTATCAATTGTTAAAAAGTTATAGGCGGTTGAATTTTTGTTTTTTTTTTTTAGACCTCAATAACTCTTAAAGTAATGCGAATTGTATGACCATTCAAACTGTCCGACCTTATATTAATACGAAGATAATTATTTAATTAAAAAAAGTACAATATTTTTTTTGAAAATTTTTTTAGTCTCCGTCCTACTCAAATTTTCAAAAAATCGAGCTCGAAGCTCCGATTTTTGCGAAAAAAGCTTGCTCACGGGCAAGGGAAAAAAGTATCGTGTTAAGCAGCCGCTTTTTTTTTTTTTTTTTCTCTAAAATGCCGTAATAAGTGGGGAGATTTAAAAAAAAAAAAATTTCCATGGAGCCGAAAAACTTAGTCAAATTTTATAAAAAAAATTCACAAAAAATTTTACTAAGTTATTCGGCTTCATGGAAATTTTTTTTTAATTCTCCCGACTTATTACGGCATTTTAGAAAACAAATTATAAAAATAGCGGCTGTTGAACAAACCTTTTTTTAATGCCCAATCTAATCTCTTTTTGGCGAATTTCGGAGCGTCGAACTCGATTTTTTAAAAAATATATATAATTGCAAAAGTTTTTTTTTTTTTTTTTTTTTCCTTTAAAATGCGGTAATATAACAGGATTTTTTTTTTTTTTAATTGATTTAATTTTTGTAAAAAAAATTCTAAAAAAATTTGACTAAGTTATTCGGGTCCATGAAAAAAAAATTTTTTTTAATTTTCCCCACCTATTACGGCATTTTAGAAAAAAAAAAAAAAAAAGCGGCTGCTTAACACGATACTTTTTTCCCTTGCCCGTGAACAAGCTTTTTTCGCAAAAATCGGAGCTTCGAGCTCGATTTTTTGAAAATTTGACTTTGACGGCGACTAAAAAAATTTTCAAAAAAAATATTGTACTTTTTTTAATTAAATAATTATCTTCGTATTAATATAAGGTCGGACAGTTAGAATGGTCATATAATTCGCATTACTTTAGGAGTTATTGAGGTCTAAAAAAAAAAAAAAAAATTTTCAACCGCCTATAACTTTTTAACAATTGAAAAGAAAAAGTTGCGACATAGCTATTTACACTAGTTAGAACAAAACGAGTCAAAATCGGTAGCTAACAAAAAAAAAAAAAAAAAAAAGTCGTCAACTGCACCTATGTCAAAAATTGAAAAAAACACGTATTTTTTCGCGAGGAGGCCCACGGGCCTCAAAAAAAAAAAATTTCGAGACAAAAAATTTTTTAAAATTAAACATTCAGTTGTTTAAATAAGCTCAATCGGTAATTATAATTATCGTCAAAAGTTACTATAACGTGTTCTTTAGGTCTAAACATTACGATGTTTCTATTATATCGAACATTAAAACGAAACATACCTAGTTTGCTATGTATGCGATAAATTCGACGTTATTTTATCTTGATATTTACTTTATGATGAATTGAGATTATGTTATTTGTACAGGATATTTGTTCTTCGCCTCTTATTAGTTTGCAAGTTTTATCGTTCGTAGGGATGTAACCGCGATGTAATGACGTGGAATTGTATGGGATATTTGGTTTATACGTCACCTTTGGTAATTGTTAATTTCTAATGTT
>CAXIVS010000057.1:0-2500 GCA_964035775.1 Osedax frankpressi
CAGAACACGAATAGTTAGGTTCGCCTAATTAATTCGTTGCCTATATGGGAAATCAAAATAGTTTTCTCTTCGATTAGTTAGTTTTGCCTAATTAATTGTTTACCGAGTTGAAAACTCTTAGTCCGTCTCAGAACACGAATAGTTAGGTTCGCCTAATTAATTCGTTGCCTATATGCGAAATCAAAATAGTTTTCTCTTCGATTAGTTAGGTTTGCCTAATTAATTATTTGCTTATTGGTGAAATAATAAACCTTTCCACTGCGATTATATCACGGTGAATTGGTTTGATTTACTTGCATAAGTAAAAATTGCATTGATACAAATGAAAATTGTTTTGACTAGCTTTGATTATCTAAAAATTTTAACCATTTCACTATGATTTTATCATGGTGAAATGGTTTTTTATACGTAAAGTACTTCCGAACATTTTATAATTATTTCTGATTTGTGAAAATTTTCAAAGTTGGATATTTTTAACATTTTTGTACACGTGAATATTTTATTAATTGTGAAAATTCGAAAAATTTTGACTCTAAAAAAAATGTTCTTAATTTTTCGTAATTATAAAACTTTTCGAACTTGTAAAAATTTTTTACTTGTAAATTTTTTTAAAATTTTTGTATTTGTAAATATTTTATTAATTTTTCGCAATTATAAAAATTTTCGAACTTGTAAAAATTTTTTACTTGTAAATTTTTTAACTCGTAAAATTTTTGTATCCTTAAATTTTTTTTAATTTTTGTATTTGTAAATATTTTATTAATTTTTCGCAATTATAAAAATTTTCGAACTTGTAAAAATTTTTTACTTGTAAATTTTTTAACTCGTAAATTTTTTGTATCCTTAAAATTTTTTTTAATTTTTGTATTTGTAAATATTTTATTAATTTTTATGGTCGTAAAAAAAACCCGACATAAAAACCTTATAATAAATATTTAAAAAAATATCACCCCCACCCCCCCCCCGAAGCATCAAAATTTAAAATGTTTTGTATTTTAATGCTCAGGGTTTGGTTTCGGCTGAAATGTGTATTATTAAAGTAAATTTAATAACACCCGCAATCAACTTTCACCAATTAATTCAACTTCGTCTTCGAGTCCTCGATATTGAACTTCGTCTTCGGGTCCTCGATATTAAACTTCGTCTTCGGGTTCTCGATATTAAACTTCGTCTTCGGGTCCTCGATATTAAACTTCGTCTTCGGGTTCTCGATATTAAACTTCGTCTTCGGGTCCTCGATATTAAACTTCGTCTTCGGGTCCTCGATATTAAACTTTGTCTGTTAACGTTAACGTTAACGTTAACGTTAACGTTAACGTTAACGTTAAACTCATAGTATTCGTATGATCTTCGATAGAAATTCCGTTAAACTTGTACCCGCACGTTAGTCTCTACGCTCGTTGTTCACAATGTTAGATTTCGATAACCTTAATCGTATTTACTCCCGCCGTTTACCCTTGTTCGGTTGAATTTCATTACTTTTACATTCGGAGCACTGCGTAGAAATCATATCGCTTCATCACCGGCATAAGAATATCGTTACCGCGGCTTTCATTTTAAGGGCTAGTTGATTCGGCAGGTGAGTTGTTACACACTCCTTAGCGGATTCCGACTTCTATGGCCACCGCCCTGCTGTCTATATCAATCAACACCTTTGGCGCGGTTCTCAAACAGCCTTTTCACCTTTTCACGAGCGTCGTCTCGAGTAGGCATAACGCTCCTTTCCAGTCCCGATGCGCCTCGGGCAGGCTCAACAAAATTACCGATCCGAAAGACCGTGCAGGCTTGAATAACCTTAATAGACAAATACCGGGATTACCACTCCACCACGACATCGCCTCCGTTGGTCTGTGTCCAGCGGGCGCTACGTAGAGGTAGAGATTATCTTGATGGCATACGCGTATGCCACCCTTGCTCAACAGGTATGCACATGTGCGAGTAACTAGTCATCACTTTTCAGGCGGATTCAGACAGACTTATCGGGCCAATACCCTTAATAGACAAATACCGGGATTACCACTCCACCACGACATCGCCTCCGTTGGTCTGTGTCCAGCGGGCGCTACGTAGAGGTAGAGATTATCTTGATGGCATACGCGTATGCCACCCTTGCTCAACAGGTATGCACATGTGCGAGTAACTAGTCATCACTTTTCAGGCGGATTCATATAGACTTATCAGGTCATATACCCTTAATAGAGTCATAGTTACTGCCGCCAAGGATATCATGATTAATCGTCTTAGTTGGTTAATACAATATGCGTTGCTAAATACAATTTAATGTACAAAATCAACGATTATTCAGTATCGTTTAAATAAAACTCCCCGATAAACCGAAACAATTACGAACGATTTGTATTCGAGTTATTTCAGGATATCGGAGAAATTGAATATGAATAAATATGAATATTTAATAAAAAAAAATTTTTTGTCTCGAAAATTTTTTTTTTTGAGGCCCGTGGGCCTCCTCGCGAAAAAATACGTGTTTTTTTCAATTTTT
>CAXIVS010000057.1:12500-17495 GCA_964035775.1 Osedax frankpressi
ATTAATTGTTTACCGAGTTGAAAACTCTTAGTCCGTCTCAGAACACGAATAGTTAGGTTCGCCTAATTAATTCGTTGCCTATATGCGAAATCAAAATAGTTTTCTCTTCGATTAGTTAGGTTTGCCTAATTAATTGTTTACCGAGTTGAAAACTCTTAGTCCGTCTCAGAACACGAATAGTTAGGTTCGCCTAATTAATTCGTTGCCTATATGGGAAATCAAAATAGTTTTCTCTTCGATTAGTTAGGTTTGCCTAATTAATTGTTTACCGAGTTGAAAACTCTTAGTCCGTCTCAGAACACGAATAGTTAGGTTCGCCTAATTAATTCGTTGCCTATATGCGAAATCAAAATAGTTTTCTCTTCGATTAGTTAGGTTTGCCTAATTAATTGTTTACCGAGTTGAAAACTCTTAGTCCGTCTCAGAACACGAATAGTTAGGTTCGCCTAATTAATTCGTTGCCTATATGCGAAATCAAAATAGTTTTCTCTTCGATTAGTTAGGTTTGCCTAATTAATTGTTTACGGAGTTGAAAACTCTTAGTCCGTCTCAGAACACGAATAGTTAGGTTCGCCTAATTAATTCGTTGCCTATATGGGAAATCAAAATAGTTTTCTCTTCGATTAGTTAGTTTTGCCTAATTAATTGTTTACCGAGTTGAAAACTCTTAGTCCGTCTCAGAACACGAATAGTTAGGTTCGCCTAATTAATCGTTGCCTATATGCGAAATCAAAATAGTTTTCTCTTCGATTAGTTAGGTTTGCCTAATTAATTATTTGCTTATTGGTGAAATAATAAACCTTTCCACTGCGATTATATCACGGTGAATTGGTTTGATTTACTTGCATAAGTAAAAATTGCATTGATACAAATGAAAATTGTTTTGACTAGCTTTGATTATCTAAAAATTTTAACCATTTCACTATGATTTTATCATGGTGAAATGGTTTTTTATACGTAAAGTACTTCCGAACATTTTATAATTATTTCTGATTTGTGAAAATTTTCAAAGTTGGATATTTTTAACATTTTTGTACACGTGAATATTTTATTAATTGTGAAAATTCGAAAAATTTTGACTCTAAAAAAATGTTCTTAATTTTTCGTAATTATAAAACTTTTCGAACTTGTAAAAATTTTTTACTTGTAAATTTTTTTAAAATTTTTGTATTTGTAAATATTTTATTAATTTTTCGCAATTATAAAAATTTTCGAACTTGTAAAAATTTTTTACTTGTAAATTTTTAACTCGTAAAATTTTTGTATCCTTAAATTTTTTTTAATTTTTGTATTTGTAAATATTTTATTAATTTTTCGCAATTATAAAAATTTTCGAACTTGTAAAATTTTTTACTTGTAAATTTTTAACTCGTAAATTTTTTGTATCCTTAAAATTTTTTTTAATTTTGTATTTGTAAATATTTTATTAATTTTTATGGTCGTAAAAAAAACCCGACATAAAAACCTTATAATAAATATTTAAAAAAATATCACCCCCACCCCCCCCCCCCGAAGCATCAAAATTTAAAATGTTTTGTATTTTAATGCTCAGGGTTTGGTTTCGGCTGAAATGTGTATTATTAAAGTAAATTTAATAACACCCGCAATCAACTTTCACCAATTAATTCAACTTCGTCTTCGAGTCCTCGATATTGAACTTCGTCTTCGGGTCCTCGATATTAAACTTCGTCTTCGGGTTCTCGATATTAAACTTCGTCTTCGGGTCCTCGATATTAAACTTCGTCTTCGGGTTCTCGATATTAAACTTCGTCTTCGGGTCCTCGATATTAAACTTCGTCTTCGGGTCCTCGATATTAAACTTTGTCTGTTAACGTTAACGTTAACGTTAACGTTAACGTTAACGTTAACGTTAAACTCATAGTATTCGTATGATCTTCGATAGAAATTCCGTTAAACTTGTACCCGCACGTTAGTCTCTACGCTCGTTGTTCACAATGTTAGATTTCGATAACCTTAATCGTATTTACTCCCGCCGTTTACCCTTGTTCGGTTGAATTTCATTACTTTTACATTCGGAGCACTGCGTAGAAATCATATCGCTTCATCACCGGCATAAGAATATCGTTACCGCGGCTTTCATTTTAAGGGCTAGTTGATTCGGCAGGTGAGTTGTTACACACTCCTTAGCGGATTCCGACTTCTATGGCCACCGCCCTGCTGTCTATATCAATCAACACCTTTGGCGCGGTTCTCAAACAGCCTTTTCACCTTTTCACGAGCGTCGTCTCGAGTAGGCATAACGCTCCTTTCCAGTCCCGATGCGCCTCGGGCAGGCTCAACAAAATTACCGATCCGAAAGACCGTGCAGGCTTGAATAACCTTAATAGACAAATACCGGGATTACCACTCCACCACGACATCGCCTCCGTTGGTCTGTGTCCAGCGGGCGCTACGTAGAGGTAGAGATTATCTTGATGGCATACGCGTATGCCACCCTTGCTCAACAGGTATGCACATGTGCGAGTAACTAGTCATCACTTTTCAGGCGGATTCAGACAGACTTATCGGGCCAATACCCTTAATAGACAAATACCGGGATTACCACTCCACCACGACATCGCCTCCGTTGGTCTGTGTCCAGCGGGCGCTACGTAGAGGTAGAGATTATCTTGATGGCATACGCGTATGCCACCCTTGCTCAACAGGTATGCACATGTGCGAGTAACTAGTCATCACTTTTCAGGCGGATTCATATAGACTTATCAGGTCATATACCCTTAATAGAGTCATAGTTACTGCCGCCAAGGATATCATGATTAATCGTCTTAGTTGGTTAATACAATATGCGTTGCTAAATACAATTTAATGTACAAAATCAACGATTATTCAGTATCGTTTAAATAAAACTCCCCGATAAACCGAAACAATTACGAACGATTTGTATTCGAGTTATTTCAGGATATCGGAGAAATTGAATATGAATAAATATGAATATTTAATAAAAAAAATTTTTTGTCTCGAAAATTTTTTTTTTTGAGGCCCGTGGGCCTCCTCGCGAAAAAATACGTGTTTTTTTCAATTTTTGACATAGGTGCAGTTGACGACTTTTTTTTTTTTTTTTTTAGTTAGCTACGGATTATGATTCGTTCTGTTCTAACTAGTGTAAATAGCTATGTCGCAACTTTTACTTATCAATTGTTAAAAAGTTATAGGCGGTTGAATTTTTGTTTTTTTTTTTAGACCTCAATAACTCTTAAAGTAATGCGAATTGTATGACCATTCAAACTGTCCGACCTTATATTAATACGAAGATAATTATTTAATTAAAAAAAGTACAATATTTTTTTTGAAAATTTTTTTAGTCTCCGTCCTACTCAAATTTTCAAAAATCGAGCTCGAAGCTCCGATTTTTGCGAAAAAAGCTTGCTCACGGGCAAGGGAAAAAAGTATCGTGTTAAGCAGCCGCTTTTTTTTTTTTTTTCTCTAAAATGCCGTAATAAGTGGGGAGAATTAAAAAAAAAAATTTCCATGGAGCCGAAAAACTTAGTCAAATTTTATAAAAAAATTCACAAAAAATTTTACTAAGTTATTCGGCTTCATGGAAATTTTTTTTTAATTCTCCCGACTTATTACGGCATTTTAGAAAACAAATTATAAAAATAGCGGCTGTTGAACAAACCTTTTTTTAATGCCCAATCTAATCTCTTTTTGGCGAATTTCGGAGCGTCGAACTCGATTTTTTAAAAAATATATATAATTGCAAAGGTTTTTTTTTTTTTTTTTTTTTCCTTTAAAATGCGGTAATATAACAGGATTTTTTTTTTTTTAATTGATTTAATTTTTGTAAAAAAAATTCTAAAAAAATTTGACTAAGTTATTCGGGTCCATGAAAAAAAAATTTTTTTTAATTTTCCCCACCTATTACGGCATTTTAGAAAAAAAAAAAAAAAAGCGGCTGCTTAACACGATACTTTTTTCCCTTGCCCGTGAACAAGCTTTTTTCGCAAAAATCGGAGCTTCGAGCTCGATTTTTGAAAATTTGACTTTGACGGCGACTAAAAAAATTTTCAAAAAAAATATTGTACTTTTTTTAATTAAATAATTATCTTCGTATTAATATAAGGTCGGACAGTTAGAATGGTCATATAATTCGCATTACTTTAGGAGTTATTGAGGTCTAAAAAAAAAAAAAAAATTTCAACCGCCTATAACTTTTTAACAATTGAAAAGAAAAAGTTGCGACATAGCTATTTACACTAGTTAGAACAAAACGAGTCAAAATCGGTAGCTAACAAAAAAAAAAAAAAAAAAAAGTCGTCAACTGCACCTATGTCAAAAATTGAAAAAAACACGTATTTTTTCGCGAGGAGGCCCACGGGCCTCAAAAAAAAAATTTTCGAGACAAAAAATTTTTTAAAATTAAACATTCAGTTGTTTAAATAAGCTCAATCGGTAATTATAATTATCGTCAAAAGTTACTATAACGTGTTCTTTAGGTCTAAACATTACGATGTTTCTATTATATCGAACATTAAAACGAAACATACCTAGTTTGCTATGTATGCGATAAATTCGACGTTATTTTATCTTGATATTTACTTTATGATGAATTGAGATTATGTTATTTGTACAGGATATTTGTTCTTCGCCTCTTATTAGTTTGCAAGTTTTATCGTTCGTAGGGATGTAACCGCGATGTAATGACGTGGAATTGTATGGGATATTTGGTTTATACGTCACCTTTGGTAATTGTTAATTTCTAATGTTCATTTTCCACAAAATTATAAATTATATGACTAAATCGAACATTATTAGTAACATATTATTGATTGAAAATACGTTGCAACGCATTCATATCGTACTTTAATTACTCGATGTTTGAAAAATTAATTCTTAAAAATGTATTCTGGCTGTATTTAATTTTTATTAATTAATTCATTCTAATAAGTGAATTATACGTCAAAGACACTTGTTGCTAAACACCGGCAGTGAAGTTTTTCGGAAATTCCTGTATTGATTAGCGCTAACATTTTC
>CAXIVS010000058.1:5000-10000 GCA_964035775.1 Osedax frankpressi
TCAGAAATACGTTTTCACGCGAACTTCTTAACGAATACAGAGTTGCGATGGTATGGTGTACATACCGGATTATGCGCAGCCGACACTCGAATACACGAGCCGTACGTTACAAGAAATCACTTTAGATATAATCTTTAATCGAGACCGAATACATAATTGAGGACCAAGGTTACGAAAATGTTAGCGCTAATCAATACAGGAATTTCCGAAAAACTTCACTGCCGGTGTTTAGCAACAAGTGTCTTTGACGTATAATTCACTTATTAGAATGAATTAATTAATAAAAATTAAATAC
This sequence comes from Osedax frankpressi, assembly GCA_964035775.1. Lineage (NCBI taxonomy): Eukaryota > Metazoa > Annelida > Polychaeta > Sabellida > Siboglinidae > Osedax > Osedax frankpressi. The sequence continues at coordinate 5,296 of CAXIVS010000058.1, forward strand.
AGCCAGAATACATTTTTAAGAATTAATTTTTCAAACATCGAGTAATTAAAGTACGATATGAATGCGTTGCAACGTATTTTCAATCAATAATATGTTACTAATAATGTTCGATTTAGTCATATAATTTATAATTTTGTGGAAAATGAACATTAGAAATTAACAATTACCAAAGGTGACGTATAAACCAAATATCCCATACAATTCCACGTCATTACATCGCGGTTACATCCCTACGAACGATAAAACTTGCAAACTAATAAGAGGCGAAGAACAAATATCCTGTACAAATAACATAATCTCAATTCATCATAAAGTAAATATCAAGATAAAATAACGTCGAATTTATCGCATACATAGCAAACTAGGTATGTTTCGTTTTAATGTTCGATATAATAGAAACATCGTAATGTTTAGACCTAAAGAACACGTTATAGTAACTTTTGACGATAATTATAATTACCGATTGAGCTTATTTAAACAACTGAATGTTTAATTTTAAAAAATTTTTTGTCTCGAAAATTTTTTTTTTTGAGGCCCGTGGGCCTCCTCGCGAAAAAATACGTGTTTTTTTCAATTTTTGACATAGGTGCAGTTGACGACTTTTTTTTTTTTTTTTTTTGTTAGCTACCGATTTTGACTCGTTTTGTTCTAACTAGTGTAAATAGCTATGTCGCAACTTTTTCTTTTCAATTGTTAAAAAGTTATAGGCGGTTGAAAATTTTTTTTTTTTTTTTAGACCTCAATAACTCCTAAAGTAATGCGAATTATATGACCATTCTAACTGTCCGACCTTATATTAATACGAAGATAATTATTTAATTAAAAAAAGTACAATATTTTTTTTGAAAATTTTTTTAGTCGCCGTCAAAGTCAAATTTTCAAAAAATCGAGCTCGAAGCTCCGATTTTTGCGAAAAAAGCTTGTTCACGGGCAAGGGAAAAAAGTATCGTGTTAAGCAGCCGCTTTTTTTTTTTTTTTTTCTAAAATGCCGTAATAGGTGGGGAAAATTAAAAAAAATTTTTTTTTCATGGACCCGAATAACTTAGTCAAATTTTTTTAGAATTTTTTTTACAAAAATTAAATCAATTAAAAAAAAAAAAATCCTGTTATATTACCGCATTTTAAAGGAAAAAAAAAAAAAAAAAAAACCTTTGCAATTATATATTTTTTAAAAAATCGAGTTCGACGCTCCGAAATTCGCCAAAAAGAGATTAGATTGGGCATTAAAAAAAGGTTTGTTCAACAGCCGCTATTTTTATAATTTGTTTTCTAAAATGCCGTAATAAGTCGGGAGAATTAAAAAAAAATTTCCATGAAGCCGAATAACTTAGTAAAATTTTTTGTGAATTTTTTTTATAAAATTTGACTAAGTTTTTCGGCTCCATGGAAATTTTTTTTTTTTTAATTCTCCCCACTTATTACGGCATTTTAGAGAAAAAAAAAAAAAAAAGCGGCTGCTTAACACGATACTTTTTTCCCTTGCCCGTGAGCAAGCTTTTTTCGCAAAAATCGGAGCTTCGAGCTCGATTTTTTGAAAATTTGAGTAGGACGGAGACTAAAAAAATTTTCAAAAAAAATATTGTACTTTTTTTAATTAAATAATTATCTTCGTATTAATATAAGGTCGGACAGTTTGAATGGTCATACAATTCGCATTACTTTAAGAGTTATTGAGGTCTAAAAAAAAAAAACAAAAATTCAACCGCCTATAACTTTTTAACAATTGATAAGTAAAAGTTGCGACATAGCTATTTACACTAGTTAGAACAGAACGAATCATAATCCGTAGCTAACTAAAAAAAAAAAAAAAAAAGTCGTCAACTGCACCTATGTCAAAAATTGAAAAAAACACGTATTTTTTCGCGAGGAGGCCCACGGGCCTCAAAAAAAAAAATTTTCGAGACAAAAAATTTTTTTTTATTAAATATTCATATTTATTCATATTCAATTTCTCCGATATCCTGAAATAACTCGAATACAAATCGTTCGTAATTGTTTCGGTTTATCGGGGAGTTTTATTTAAACGATACTGAATAATCGTTGATTTTGTACATTAAATTGTATTTAGCAACGCATATTGTATTAACCAACTAAGACGATTAATCATGATATCCTTGGCGGCAGTAACTATGACTCTATTAAGGGTATATGACCTGATAAGTCTATATGAATCCGCCTGAAAAGTGATGACTAGTTACTCGCACATGTGCATACCTGTTGAGCAAGGGTGGCATACGCGTATGCCATCAAGATAATCTCTACCTCTACGTAGCGCCCGCTGGACACAGACCAACGGAGGCGATGTCGTGGTGGAGTGGTAATCCCGGTATTTGTCTATTAAGGGTATTGGCCCGATAAGTCTGTCTGAATCCGCCTGAAAAGTGATGACTAGTTACTCGCACATGTGCATACCTGTTGAGCAAGGGTGGCATACGCGTATGCCATCAAGATAATCTCTACCTCTACGTAGCGCCCGCTGGACACAGACCAACGGAGGCGATGTCGTGGTGGAGTGGTAATCCCGGTATTTGTCTATTAAGGTTATTCAAGCCTGCACGGTCTTTCGGATCGGTAATTTTGTTGAGCCTGCCCGAGGCGCATCGGGACTGGAAAGGAGCGTTATGCCTACTCGAGACGACGCTCGTGAAAAGGTGAAAAGGCTGTTTGAGAACCGCGCCAAAGGTGTTGATTGATATAGACAGCAGGGCGGTGGCCATAGAAGTCGGAATCCGCTAAGGAGTGTGTAACAACTCACCTGCCGAATCAACTAGCCCTTAAAATGAAAGCCGCGGTAACGATATTCTTATGCCGGTGATGAAGCGATATGATTTCTACGCAGTGCTCCGAATGTAAAAGTAATGAAATTCAACCGAACAAGGGTAAACGGCGGGAGTAAATACGATTAAGGTTATCGAAATCTAACATTGTGAACAACGAGCGTAGAGACTAACGTGCGGGTACAAGTTTAACGGAATTTCTATCGAAGATCATACGAATACTATGAGTTTAACGTTAACGTTAACGTTAACGTTAACGTTAACGTTAACGTTAACAGACAAAGTTTAATATCGAGGACCCGAAGACGAAGTTTAATATCGAGGACCCGAAGACGAAGTTTAATATCGAGAACCCGAAGACGAAGTTTAATATCGAGGACCCGAAGACGAAGTTTAATATCGAGAACCCGAAGACGAAGTTTAATATCGAGGACCCGAAGACGAAGTTCAATATCGAGGACTCGAAGACGAAGTTGAATTAATTGGTGAAAGTTGATTGCGGGTGTTATTAAATTTACTTTAATAATACACATTTCAGCCGAAACCAAACCCTGAGCATTAAAATACAAAACATTTTAAATTTTGATGCTTCGGGGGGGGGGTGGGGGTGATATTTTTTTAAATATTTATTATAAGGTTTTTATGTCGGGTTTTTTTTACGACCATAAAAATTAATAAAATATTTACAAATACAAAAATTAAAAAAAATTTTAAGGATACAAAAAATTTACGAGTTAAAAAATTTACAAGTAAAAAATTTTTACAAGTTCGAAAATTTTTATAATTGCGAAAAATTAATAAAATATTTACAAATACAAAAATTAAAAAAAATTTAAGGATACAAAAATTTTACGAGTTAAAAAATTTACAAGTAAAAAATTTTTACAAGTTCGAAAATTTTTATAATTGCGAAAAATTAATAAAATATTTACAAATACAAAAATTTTAAAAAAATTTACAAGTAAAAAATTTTTACAAGTTCGAAAAGTTTTATAATTACGAAAAATTAAGAACATTTTTTTTAGAGTCAAAATTTTTCGAATTTTCACAATTAATAAAATATTCACGTGTACAAAAATGTTAAAAATATCCAACTTTGAAAATTTTCACAAATCAGAAATAATTATAAAATGTTCGGAAGTACTTTACGTATAAAAAACCATTTCACCATGATAAAATCATAGTGAAATGGTTAAAATTTTTAGATAATCAAAGCTAGTCAAAACAATTTTCATTTGTATCAATGCAATTTTTACTTATGCAAGTAAATCAAACCAATTCACCGTGATATAATCGCAGTGGAAAGGTTTATTATTTCACCAATAAGCAAATAATTAATTAGGCAAACCTAACTAATCGAAGAGAAAACTATTTTGATTTCGCATATAGGCAACGAATTAATTAGGCGAACCTAACTATTCGTGTTCTGAGACGGACTAAGAGTTTTCAACTCGGTAAACAATTAATTAGGCAAAACTAACTAATCGAAGAGAAAACTATTTTGATTTCCCATATAGGCAACGAATTAATTAGGCGAACCTAACTATTCGTGTTCTGAGACGGACTAAGAGTTTTCAACTCCGTAAACAATTAATTAGGCAAACCTAACTAATCGAAGAGAAAACTATTTTGATTTCGCATATAGGCAACGAATTAATTAGGCGAACCTAACTATTCGTGTTCTGAGACGGACTAAGAGTTTTCAACTCGGTAAACAATTAATTAGGCAAACCTAACTAATCGAAGAGAAAACTATTTTGATTTCGCATATAGGCAACGAATTAATTAGGCGAACCTAACTATTCGTGTTCTGAGACGGACTAAGAGTTTTCAACTCGGTAAACAATTAATTAGGCAAACCTAACTAATCGAAGAGAAAACTATTTTGATTTCCCATATAGGCAACGAATTAATTAGGCGAACCTAAC
>CAXIVS010000059.1:0-20044 GCA_964035775.1 Osedax frankpressi
ACCCATGACAACGTTCTCAATCTGCCCACCCATGACAACGTTCTCAATCTGCCCACCCATGACAACGTTCTCAATCTGCCCACCCATGACAACGTTCTCAATCTGCCCACCCATGACAGCGTTCTCTAACTGCCCACCCATGACAGCGTTCTCTAACTGCCCACCCATGACAGCGTTCTCTAACTACCCACCCATGACAGCGTTCTCTAACTACCCACCCATGACAGCGTTCTCTAACTACCCACCCATGACAGCGTTCTCTAACTACCCACCCATGACAGCGTTCTCTAACTGCCCACCCATGACAACGTTCTCAATCTGCCCACCCATGACAACGTTCTCAATCTGCCCACCCATGACAACGTTCTCAATCTGCCCACCCATGACAACGTTCTCAATCTGCCCACCCATGACAGCGTTCTCTAACTGCCCACCCATGACAGCGTCCTCTAACTGCCCACCCATGACAACATTCTCTAACTGCCCACCCATGACAGCGTCCTCTAACTGCCCACCCATGACAGCGTTCTCTAACTGCCCACCCATGACAGCGTTCTCTAATTGCCCACCCATGACAGCGTCCTCTAACTGCCCACCCATAACAGCGTCCTCTAACTGCCCACCCATGACAACGTCCTCTACCTGCCCACCCATGACAACGTTCTCTAACTGCCCACCCATGACAGCGTCCTCTAACTGCCCACCCATGACAACATTCTCTAACTGCCCACCCATGACAACATTCTCTAACTGCCCACCCATGACAGCGTTCTCTAACTGCCCACCCATGACAACATTCTCTAACTGCCCACCCATGACAACGTTCTCTATCTGCCCACCCATGACAACGTTCTCTAACTGCCCACCCATGACAGCGTTCTCTAACTGCCCACCCATGACAGCGTTCTCTAACTGCCCACCCATGACAACATTCTCTAACTGCCCACCCATGACAACATTCTCTAACTGCCCACCCATGACAGCGTTCTCTAACTGCCCACCCATGACAACATTCTCTAACTGCCCACCCATGACAGCGTTCTCTAACTGCCCACCCATGACAGCGTTCTCTAACTGCCCACCCATGACAGCGTTCTCTAACTGCCCACCCATGACAACGTTCTCTAACTGCCCACCCATGACAGCGTTCTCTAACTGCCCACCCATGACAACATTCTCTAACTGCCCACCCATGACAGCGTTCTCTAACTGCCCACCCATGACAGCGTTCTCTAACTGCCCACCCATGACAGCGTTCTCTAACTGCCCACCCATGACAGCGTTCTCTAACTGCCCACCCATGACAGCATTCTCTAACTGCCCACCCATGACAACGTTCTCTAACTGCCCACCCATGACAACATTCTCTAACTGCCCACCCATGACAGCGTTCTCTAACTGCCCACCCATGACAGCATTCTCTAACTGCCCACCCATGACAACGTTCTCTAACTGCCCACCCATGACAACATTCTCTAACTGCCCACCCATGACAGCGTTCTCTAACTGCCCACCCATGACAGCATTCTCTAACTGCCCACCCATGACAGCATTCTCTAACTGCCCACCCATGACAACGTTCTCTAACTGCCCACCCATGACAACATTCTCTAACTGCCCACCCATGACAGCGTTCTCTAACTGCCCACCCATGACAGCATTCTGTAACTGCCCACCCATGACAACGTTCTCTAACTGCCCACCCATGACAGCATTCTCTAACTGCCCACCCATGACAGCGTTCTCTAACTGCCCACCCATGACAGCATTCTCTAACTGCCCACCCATGACAGCTTTCTCTAACTGCCCACCCATGACAGCATTCTCTAACTGCCCACCCATGACAGCGTTCTCTAACTGCCCACCCATGACAGCATTCTCTAACTGCCCACCCATGACAACGTTCTCTAACTGCCCACCCATGACAACATTCTCTAACTGCCCACCCATAACAGCGTTCTCTAACTGCCCACCCATGACAGCATTCTCTAACTGCCCACCCATGACAACGTTCTCTAACTGCCCACCCATGACAACGTTCTCTAACTGCCCACCCATGACAGCGTTCTCTAACTGCCCACCCATGACAGCGTTCTCTAACTGCCCACCCATGACAGCGTTCTCTAACTGCCCACCCATGACAACGTTCTCTAACTGCCCACCCATGACAACATTCTCTAACTGCCCACCCATGACAGCGTTCTGTAACTGCCCACCCATGACAACATTCTCTAACTGCCCACCCATGACACCGTTCTCTAACTGCCCACACATGACAGCGTTCTCTAACTGCCCACGCATGACAACGTTCTCTAACTGCCCACACATGACAACATTCTCTAACTGCCCACCCATGACAACGTTCTCAATCTGCCCACCCATGACAACGTTCTCAATCTGCCCACCCATGACAATGTTCTCAATCTGCCCACCCATGACAACGTTCTCAATCTGCCCACCCATGACAACGTTCTCTAACTGCCCACCCATGACAGCGTTCTCTATCTGCCCAGCCATGACAACGTTCTCTATCTGCCCACCAATGACAGCATTCTCTAACTGCCCACCCATGACAGCGTTCTCTAACTGCCCACCCATGACAGCGTTCTCTAACTGCCCACCCATGACAACGTTCTCAATCTGCCCACCCATGACAACGTTCTCAATCTGCCCACCCATGACAACGTTCTCAATCTGCCCACCCATGACAACGTTCTCTAACTGCCCACCCATGACAGCGTTCTCTATCTGCCCACCCATGACAACGTTCTCTATCTGCCCACCAATGACAGCATTCTCTAACTGCCCACCCATGACAGCGTTCTCTAACTGCCCACCCATGACAGCGTTCTCTATCTGCCCACCCATGACAGCGTTCTCTATCTGCCCACCAATGACAACGTTCTCAATCTGCCCACCCATGACAACGTTCTCTAACTGCCCACCCATGACAGCATTCTCTAACTGCCCACCCATGACAACGTTCTCTAACTGCCCACACATGACAGCGTTCTCTAACTGCCCACCCATGACAGCGTTCTCTAACTGCCCACCCATGACAACATTCTCTAACTGCCCACCCATGACAACATTCTCTAACTGCCCACCCATGACAACATTCTTTAACTACCCACCCATGACAACTTTCTCTAACTGCCCACCCATGACAGCGTTCTCTAACTGCCCACCCATGACAACGTTCTCTAACTGCCCACCCATGACAGCATTCTCTAACTGCCCACCCATGACAACATTCTCTAACTGCCCACCCATGACTACGTTCTCTAACTGCCCACCCATGACAGCGTTCTCTAACTGCCCACACATGACAACATTCTCTAACTGCCCACCCATGACAACGTTCTCTAACTGCCCACCCATGACAACGTTCTCTAACTGCCCACCCATGACAACGTTCTCTAACTGCCCACCCATGACAGCGTTCTCTAACTGCCCACCCATGACAACATTCTCTAACTGCCCACCCATGACAACGTTCTCTAACTGCCCACCCATGACAGCGTTCTCTAACTGCCCACCCATGACAACATTCTCTAACTGCCCACCCATGACAACGTTCTCTAACTGCCCACCCATGACAACGTTCTCTAACTGCCCACCCATGACAACGTTCTCTAACTGCCCACCCATGACAACGTTCTCTAACTGCCCACCCATGACAGCGTTCTCTAACTGCCCACCCATGACAACATTCTCTAACTGCCCACCCATGACAGCGTTCTCTAACTGCCCACCCATGACAGCTTTCTCTAACTGCCCACCCATGACCGCGTTCTCTAACTGCCCACCCATGACAACATTCTCTAACTGCCCACCCATGACAACATTCTCTAACTGCCCACCCATGACAGCGTTCTCTAACTGCCCACCCATGACAACATTCTCTAACTGCCCACCCATGAAAACATTCTCTAACTGCCCACTCATGACAGCGTTCTCTAACTGCCCACCCATGACAACATTCTCTAACTGCCCACCCATGACAGCGTTCTCTAACTGCCCACCCATGACAACATTCTCTAACTGCCCACCCATGACAGCGTTCTCAATCTGCCCACCCATGACAACATTCTCTAACTGCCCACCCATGACAGCGTTCTCAATCTGCCCACCCATGACAGCGTTCTCTAACTGCCCACCCATGACAACATTCTCTAACTGCCCACCCATGACAACATTCTCTAACTGCCCATCCATGACAACGTTCTCTAACTGCCCACCCATGACAACGTTCTCTAACTGCCCACCCATGACAGCATTCTCTAACTGCCCACCCATGACAACATTCTCTAACTGCCCACCCATGACAACATTCTCTAACTGCCCACACATGACAGCGTTCTCTAACTGCCCACCCATGACAGCGTTCTCTAACTGCCCACCCATGACAACATTCTCTAACTGCCCACCCATGACAACGTTCTCTAACTGCCCACCCATGACAACGTTCTCTAACTGCCCACCCATGACAGCGTTCTCTAACTGCCCACCCATGACAGCGTTCTCTAACTGCCCACCCATGACAACGTTCTCTAACTGCCCACCCATGACAACGTTCTCTAACTGCCCACCCATGACAACGTTCTCTAACTGCCCACCCATGACAGCGTTCTCTAACTGCCCACCCATGACAGCGTTCTCTAACTGCCCACACATGACAACGTTCTCTAACTGCCCACCCATGACAACGTTCTCTAACTGCCCACCCATGACAACGTTCTCTAACTGCCCACCCATGACAACGTTCTCAATCTGCCCACCCATGACAACGTTCTCAATCTGCCCACCCATGACAGCGTTCTCTATCTGCCCACCCATGACAACGTTCTCTAACTGCCCACCCATGACAACATTCTCTAACTGCCCACCCATGACAACGTTCTCTAACTACCCACCCATGACAACATTCTCTAACTGCCCACCCATGACAGCGTTCTCTAACTACCCACCCATGACAACGTTCTCAATCTGCCCACCCATGACAACGTTCTCAATCTGCCCACCCATGACAACGTTCTCAATCTGCCCACCCATGACAACGTTCTCAATCTGCCCACCCATGACAACGTTCTCAATCTGCCCACCCATGACAGCGTTCTCTAACTGCCCACCCATGACAGCGTTCTCTAACTGCCCACCCATGACAGCGTTCTCTAACTACCCACCCATGACAGCGTTCTCTAACTACCCACCCATGACAGCGTTCTCTAACTACCCACCCATGACAGCGTTCTCTAACTGCCCACCCATGACAACGTTCTCAATCTGCCCACCCATGACAACGTTCTCAATCTGCCCACCCATGACAACGTTCTCAATCTGCCCACCCATTACAACGTTCTCAATCTGCCCACCCATGACAGCGTTCTCTAACTGCCCACCCATGACAGCGTCCTCTAACTGCCCACCCATGACAACATTCTCTAACTGCCCACCCATGACAGCGTCCTCTAACTGCCCACCCATGACAGCGTTCTCTAACTGCCCACCCATGACAGCGTCCTCTAATTGCCCACCCATGACAGCGTCCTCTAACTGCCCACCCATGACAGCGTCCTCTAACTGCCCACCCATGACAACGTCCTCTACCTGCCCACCCATGACAACGTTCTCTAACTGCCCACCCATGACAGCGTCCTCTAACTGCCCACCCATGACAACATTCTCTAACTGCCCACCCATGACAACATTCTCTAACTGCCCACCCATGACAGCGTTCTCTAACTGCCCACCCATGACAACATTCTCTAACTGCCCACCCATGACAACGTTCTCTATCTGCCCACCCATGACAGCGTTCTCTAACTGCCCACCCATGACAGCGTTCTCTAACTGCCCACCCATGACAGCGTTCTCTAACTGCCCACCCATGACAACATTCTCTAACTGCCCACCCATGACAACATTCTCTAACTGCCCACCCATGACAGCGTTCTCTAACTGCCCACCCATGACAGCGTTCTCTAACTGCCCACCCATGACAACATTCTCTAACTGCCCACCCATGACAGCGTTCTCTAACTGCCCACCCATGACAGCGTTCTCTAACTGCCCACCCATGACAGCGTTCTCTAACTGCCCACCCATGACAACGTTCTCTAACTGCCCACCCATGACAGCGTTCTCTAACTGCCCACCCATGACAACATTCTCTAACTGCCCACCCATGACAGCGTTCTCTAACTGCCCACCCATGACAGCGTTCTCTAACTGCCCACCCATGACAGCGTTCTCTAACTGCCCACCCATGACAGCATTCTCTAACTGCCCACCCATGACAACGTTCTCTAACTGCCCACCCATGACAACATTCTCTAACTGCCCACCCATGACAGCGTTCTCTAACTGTCCACCCATGACAGCGTTCTCTAACTGCCCACCCATGACAGCATTCTCTAACTGCCCACCCATGACAACGTTCTCTAACTGCCCACCCATGACAACTTTCTCTAACTGCCCACCCATGACAGCGTTCTCTAACTGCCCACCCATGACAGCATTCTGTAACTGCCCACCCATGACAACGTTCTCTAACTGCCCACCCATGACAGCATTCTCTAACTGCCCACCCATGACAACGTTCTCTAACTGCCCACCCATGACAACTTTCTCTAACTGCCCACCCATGACAGCGTTCTCTAACTGCCCACCCATGACAGCATTCTGTAACTGCCCACCCATGACAACATTCTCTAACTGCCCACCCATGACAACATTCTCTAACTGCCCACCCATGACAACGTTCTCTAACTGCCCACCCATGACAACATTCTCTAACTGCCCACCCATGACAGCGTTCTCTAACTGCCCACCCATGACAGCGTTCTCTAACTGCCCACCCATGACAGCGTTCTCTAACTGCCCACCCATGACAACGTTCTCTAACTGCCCACCCATGACAACATTCTCTAACTGCCCACCCATGACAGCGTTCTCTAACTGCCCACCCATGACAGCATTCTGTAACTGCCCACCCATGACAACGTTCTCTAACTGCCCACCCATGACAGCATTCTCTAACTGCCCACCCATGACAGCGTTCTCTAACTGCCCACCCATGACAGCGTTCTCTAACTGCCCACCCATGACAGAGTTCTCTAACTGCCCACCCATGACAGCGTTCTCTAACTGCCCACCCATGACAGCGTTCTCTAACTGCCCACCCATGACAACGTTCTCTAACTGCCCACCCATGACAACATTCTCTAACTGCCCACCCATGACAGCGTTCTGTAACTGCCCACCCATGACAACGTTCTCTAACTGCCCACCCATGACACCGTTCTCTAACTGCCCACACATGACAGCGTTCTCTAACTGCCCACCCATGACAACGTTCTCTAACTGCCCACACATGACAGCATTCTCTAACTGCCCACCCATGACAACGTTCTCAATCTGCCCACCCATGACAACGTTCTCAATCTGCCCACCCATGACAACGTTCTCAATCTGCCCACCCATGACAACGTTCTCTAACTGCCCACCCATGACAGCGTTCTCTATCTGCCCACCCATGACAACGTTCTCTATCTGCCCACCAATGACAGCATTCTCTAACTGCCCACCCATGACAGCGTTCTCTAACTGCCCACCCATGACAGCGTTCTCTAACTGCCCACCCATGACAACGTTCTCAATCTGCCCACCCATGACAACGTTCTCAATCTGCCCACCCATGACAACGTTCTCAATCTGCCCACCCATGACAACGTTCTCTAACTGCCCACCCATGACAGCGTTCTCTATCTGCCCACCCATGACAACGTTCTCTATCTGCCCACCAATGACAGCATTCTCTAACTGCCCACCCATGACAGCGTTCTCTAACTGCCCACCCATGACAGCGTTCTCTATCTGCCCACCAATGACAGCATTCTCTAACTGCCCACCCATGACAACGTTCTCTAACTGCCCACCCATGACAACATTCTCTAACTGCCCACCCATGACAGCGTTCTCAATCTGCCCACCCATGACAACATTCTCTAACTGCCCACCCATGACAGCGTTCTCAATCTGCCCACCCATGACAGCGTTCTCTAACTGCCCACCCATGACAACATTCTCTAACTGCCCACCCATGACAACATTCTCTAACTGCCCACCCATGACAACGTTCTCTAACTGCCCACCCATGACAACGTTCTCTAACTGCCCACCCATGACAGCATTCTCTAACTGCCCACCCATGACAACATTCTCTAACTGCCCACCCATGACAACATTCTCTAACTGCCCACACATGACAGCGTTCTCTAACTGCCCACCCATGACAGCGTTCTCTAACTGCCCACCAATGACAACATTCTCTAACTGCCCACCCATGACAACGTTCTCTAACTGCCCACCCATGACAACGTTCTCTAACTGCCCACCCTTGACAACGTTCTCTAACTGCCCACCCATGACAACGTTCTCTAACTGCCCACCCATGACAACGTTCTCTAACTGCCCACCCATGACAGCGTTCTCTAACTGCCCACCCATGACAGCGTTCTCTAACTGCCCACACATGACAACGTTCTCTAACTGCCCACCCATGACAACGTTCTCTAACTGCCCACCCATGACAACGTTCTCTAACTGCCCACCCATGACAACGTTCTCAATCTGCCCACCCATGACAACGTTCTCAATCTGCCCACCCATGACAGCGTTCTCTATCTGCCCACCCATGACAACGTTCTCTAACTGCCCACCCATGACAACATTCTCTAACTGCCCACCCATGACAACGTTCTCTAACTACCCACCCATGACAACATTCTCTAACTGCCCACCCATGACAGCGTTCTCTAACTGCCCACCCATGACAACGTTCTCAATCTGCCCACCCATGACAACGTTCTCAATCTGCCCACCCATGACAACGTTCTCAATCAGCCCACCCATGACAACGTTCTCAATCTGCCCACCCATGACAACGTTCTCAATCTGCCCACCCATGACAGCGTTCTCTAACTGCCCACCCATGACAGCGTTCTCTAACTGCCCACCCATGACAGCGTTCTCTAACTACCCACCCATGACAGCGTTCTCTAACTACCCACCCATGACAGCGTTCTCTAACTACCCACCCATGACAGCGTTCTCTAACTACCCACCCATGACAGCGTTCTCTAACTGCCCACCCATGACAACGTTCTCAATCTGCCCACCCATGACAACGTTCTCAATCTGCCCACCCATGACAACGTTCTCAATCTGCCCACCCATGACAACGTTCTCAATCTGCCCACCCATGACAGCGTTCTCTAACTGCCCACCCATGACAGCGTCCTCTAACTGCCCACCCATGACAACATTCTCTAACTGCCCACCCATGACAGCGTCCTCTAACTGCCCACCCATGACAGCGTTCTCTAACTGCCCACCCATGACAGCGTTCTCTAATTGCCCACCCATGACAGCGTCCTCTAACTGCCCACCCATAACAGCGTCCTCTAACTGCCCACCCATGACAACGTCCTCTACCTGCCCACCCATGACAACGTTCTCTAACTGCCCACCCATGACAGCGTCCTCTAACTGCCCACCCATGACAACATTCTCTAACTGCCCACCCATGACAACATTCTCTAACTGCCCACCCATGACAGCGTTCTCTAACTGCCCACCCATGACAACATTCTCTAACTGCCCACCCATGACAACGTTCTCTATCTGCCCACCCATGACAACGTTCTCTAACTGCCCACCCATGACAGCGTTCTCTAACTGCCCACCCCATGACAGCGTTCTCTAACTGCCCACCCATGACAACATTCTCTAACTGCCCACCCATGACAACATTCTCTAACTGCCCACCCATGACAGCGTTCTCTAACTGCCCACCCATGACAACATTCTCTAACTGCCCACCCATGACAGCGTTCTCTAACTGCCCACCCATGACAGCGTTCTCTAACTGCCCACCCATGACAGCGTTCTCTAACTGCCCACCCATGACAACGTTCTCTAACTGCCCACCCATGACAGCGTTCTCTAACTGCCCACCCATGACAACATTCTCTAACTGCCCACCCATGACAGCGTTCTCTAACTGCCCACCCATGACAGCGTTCTCTAACTGCCCACCCATGACAGCGTTCTCTAACTGCCCACCCTTGACAGCGTTCTCTAACTGCCCACCCATGACAGCATTCTCTAACTGCCCACCCATGACAACGTTCTCTAACTGCCCACCCATGACAACATTCTCTAACTGCCCACCCATGACAGCGTTCTCTAACTGCCCACCCATGACAGCATTCTGTAACTGCCCACCCATGACAACGTTCTCTAACTGCCCACCCATGACAGCATTCTCTAACTGCCCACCCATGACAGCGTTCTCTAACTGCCCACCCATGACAGCGTTCTCTAACTGCCCACCCATGACAGAGTTCTCTAACTGCCCACCCATGACAGCGTTCTCTAACTGCCCACCCATGACAGCGTTCTCTAACTGCCCACCCATGACAACGTTCTCTAACTGCCCACCCATGACAACATTCTCTAACTGCCCACCCATGACAGCGTTCTGTAACTGCCCACCCATGACAACGTTCTCTAACTGCCCACCCATGACACCGTTCTCTAACTGCCCACACATGACAGCGTTCTCTAACTGCCCACCCATGACAACGTTCTCTAACTGCCCACACATGACAGCATTCTCTAACTGCCCACCCATGACAACGTTCTCAATCTGCCCACCCATGACAACGTTCTCAATCTGCCCACCCATGACAACGTTCTCAATCTGCCCACCCATGACAACGTTCTCTAACTGCCCACCCATGACAGCGTTCTCTATCTGCCCACCCATGACAACGTTCTCTATCTGCCCACCAATGACAGCATTCTCTAACTGCCCACCCATGACAGCGTTCTCTAACTGCCCACCCATGACAGCGTTCTCTAACTGCCCACCCATGACAACGTTCTCAATCTGCCCACCCATGACAACGTTCTCAATCTGCCCACCCATGACAACGTTCTCAATCTGCCCACCCATGACAACGTTCTCTAACTGCCCACCCATGACAGCGTTCTCTATCTGCCCACCCATGACAACGTTCTCTATCTGCCCACCAATGACAGCATTCTCTAACTGCCCACCCATGACAGCGTTCTCTAACTGCCCACCCATGACAGCGTTCTCTATCTGCCCACCAATGACAGCATTCTCTAACTGCCCACCCATGACAACGTTCTCTAACTGCCCACCCATGACAACATTCTCTAACTGCCCACCCATGACAGCGTTCTCAATCTGCCCACCCATGACAACATTCTCTAACTGCCCACCCATGACAGCGTTCTCAATCTGCCCACCCATGACAGCGTTCTCTAACTGCCCACCCATGACAACATTCTCTAACTGCCCACCCATGACAACATTCTCTAACTGCCCACCCATGACAACGTTCTCTAACTGCCCACCCATGACAACGTTCTCTAACTGCCCACCCATGACAGCATTCTCTAACTGCCCAC
Source organism: Osedax frankpressi (assembly GCA_964035775.1). NCBI lineage: Eukaryota > Metazoa > Annelida > Polychaeta > Sabellida > Siboglinidae > Osedax > Osedax frankpressi. The sequence continues at coordinate 11,506 of CAXIVS010000059.1, forward strand.
CCATGACAACATTCTCTAACTGCCCACCCATGACAACATTCTCTAACTGCCCACACATGACAGCGTTCTCTAACTGCCCACCCATGACAGCGTTCTCTAACTGCCCACCAATGACAACATTCTCTAACTGCCCACCCATGACAACGTTCTCTAACTGCCCACCCATGACAACGTTCTCTAACTGCCCACCCTTGACAACGTTCTCTAACTGCCCACCCATGACAACGTTCTCTAACTGCCCACCCATGACAACGTTCTCTAACTGCCCACCCATGACAGCGTTCTCTAACTGCCCACCCATGACAGCGTTCTCTAACTGCCCACACATGACAACGTTCTCTAACTGCCCACCCATGACAACGTTCTCTAACTGCCCACCCATGACAACGTTCTCTAACTGCCCACCCATGACAACGTTCTCTATCTGCCCACCCATGACAACGTTCTCTAACTGCCCACCCATGACAGCGTTCTCTATCTGCCCACCCATGACAACGTTCTCTAACTGCCCACCCATGACAACATTCTCTAACTGCCCACCCATGACAACGTTCTCTAACTACCCACCCATGACAACATTCTCTAACTGCCCACCCATGACAGCGTTCTCTAACTGCCCACCCATGACAACGTTCTCAATCTGCCCACCCATGACAACGTTCTCAATCTGCCCACCCATGACAACGTTCTCAATCTGCCCACCCATGACAACGTTCTCAATCTGCCCACCCATGACAACGTTCTCAATCTGCCCACCCATGACAGCGTTCTCTAACTGCCCACCCATGACAGCGTTCTCTAACTGCCCACCCATGACAGCGTTCTCTAACTACCCACCCATGACAGCGTTCTCTAACTACCCACCCATGACAGCGTTCTCTAACTACCCACCCATGACAGCGTTCTCTAACTACCCACCCATGACAGCGTTCTCTAACTGCCCACCCATGACAACGTTCTCAATCTGCCCACCCATGACAACGTTCTCAATCTGCCCACCCATGACAACGTTCTCAATCTGCCCACCCATGACAACGTTCTCAATCTGCCCACCCATGACAGCGTTCTCTAACTGCCCACCCATGACAGCGTCCTCTAACTGCCCACCCATGACAACATTCTCTAACTGCCCACCCATGACAGCGTCCTCTAACTGCCCACCCATGACAGCGTTCTCTAACTGCCCACCCATGACAGCGTTCTCTAATTGCCCACCCATGACAGCGTCCTCTAACTGCCCACCCATAACAGCGTCCTCTAACTGCCCACCCATGACAACGTCCTCTACCTGCCCACCCATGACAACGTTCTCTAACTGCCCACCCATGACAGCGTCCTCTAACTGCCCACCCATGACAACATTCTCTAACTGCCCACCCATGACAACATTCTCTAACTGCCCACCCATGACAGCGTTCTCTAACTGCCCACCCATGACAACATTCTCTAACTGCCCACCCATGACAACGTTCTCTATCTGCCCACCCATGACAACGTTCTCTAACTGCCCACCCATGACAGCGTTCTCTAACTGCCCACCCATGACAGCGTTCTCTAACTGCCCACCCATGACAACATTCTCTAACTGCCCACCCATGACAACATTCTCTAACTGCCCACCCATGACAGCGTTCTCTAACTGCCCACCCATGACAACATTCTCTAACTGCCCACCCATGACAGCGTTCTCTAACTGCCCACCCATGACAGCGTTCTCTAACTGCCCACCCATGACAGCGTTCTCTAACTGCCCACCCATGACAACGTTCTCTAACTGCCCACCCATGACAGCGTTCTCTAACTGCCCACCCATGACAACATTCTCTAACTGCCCACCCATGACAGCGTTCTCTAACTGCCCACCCATGACAGCGTTCTCTAACTGCCCACCCATGACAGCGTTCTCTAACTGCCCACCCATGACAGCGTTCTCTAACTGCCCACCCATGACAGCATTCTCTAACTGCCCACCCATGACAACGTTCTCTAACTGCCCACCCATGACAACATTCTCTAACTGCCCACCCATGACAGCGTTCTCTAACTGCCCACCCATGACAGCATTCTCTAACTGCCCACCCATGACAACGTTCTCTAACTGCCCACCCATGACAACATTCTCTAACTGCCCACCCATGACAGCGTTCTCTAACTGCCCACCCATGACAGCATTCTCTAACTGCCCACCCATGACAGCATTCTCTAACTGCCCACCCATGACAACGTTCTCTAACTGCCCACCCATGACAACATTCTCTAACTGCCCACCCATGACAGCGTTCTCTAACTGCCCACCCATGACAGCATTCTGTAACTGCCCACCCATGACAACGTTCTCTAACTGCCCACCCATGACAGCATTCTCTAACTGCCCACCCATGACAGCGTTCTCTAACTGCCCACCCATGACAGCATTCTCTAACTGCCCACCCATGACAGCTTTCTCTAACTGCCCACCCATGACAGCATTCTCTAACTGCCCACCCATGACAGCGTTCTCTAACTGCCCACCCATGACAGCATTCTCTAACTGCCCACCCATGACAACGTTCTCTAACTGCCCACCCATGACAACATTCTCTAACTGCCCACCCATAACAGCGTTCTCTAACTGCCCACCCATGACAGCATTCTCTAACTGCCCACCCATGACAACGTTCTCTAACTGCCCACCCATGACAACGTTCTCTAACTGCCCACCCATGACAGCGTTCTCTAACTGCCCACCCATGACAGCGTTCTCTAACTGCCCACCCATGACAGCGTTCTCTAACTGCCCACCCATGACAACGTTCTCTAACTGCCCACCCATGACAACATTCTCTAACTGCCCACCCATGACAGCGTTCTGTAACTGCCCACCCATGACAACATTCTCTAACTGCCCACCCATGACACCGTTCTCTAACTGCCCACACATGACAGCGTTCTCTAACTGCCCACGCATGACAACGTTCTCTAACTGCCCACACATGACAACATTCTCTAACTGCCCACCCATGACAACGTTCTCAATCTGCCCACCCATGACAACGTTCTCAATCTGCCCACCCATGACAATGTTCTCAATCTGCCCACCCATGACAACGTTCTCAATCTGCCCACCCATGACAACGTTCTCTAACTGCCCACCCATGACAGCGTTCTCTATCTGCCCAGCCATGACAACGTTCTCTATCTGCCCACCAATGACAGCATTCTCTAACTGCCCACCCATGACAGCGTTCTCTAACTGCCCACCCATGACAGCGTTCTCTAACTGCCCACCCATGACAACGTTCTCAATCTGCCCACCCATGACAACGTTCTCAATCTGCCCACCCATGACAACGTTCTCAATCTGCCCACCCATGACAACGTTCTCTAACTGCCCACCCATGACAGCGTTCTCTATCTGCCCACCCATGACAACGTTCTCTATCTGCCCACCAATGACAGCATTCTCTAACTGCCCACCCATGACAGCGTTCTCTAACTGCCCACCCATGACAGCGTTCTCTATCTGCCCACCCATGACAGCGTTCTCTATCTGCCCACCAATGACAACGTTCTCAATCTGCCCACCCATGACAACGTTCTCTAACTGCCCACCCATGACAGCATTCTCTAACTGCCCACCCATGACAACGTTCTCTAACTGCCCACACATGACAGCGTTCTCTAACTGCCCACCCATGACAGCGTTCTCTAACTGCCCACCCATGACAACATTCTCTAACTGCCCACCCATGACAACATTCTCTAACTGCCCACCCATGACAACATTCTTTAACTACCCACCCATGACAACTTTCTCTAACTGCCCACCCATGACAGCGTTCTCTAACTGCCCACCCATGACAACGTTCTCTAACTGCCCACCCATGACAGCATTCTCTAACTGCCCACCCATGACAACATTCTCTAACTGCCCACCCATGACTACGTTCTCTAACTGCCCACCCATGACAGCGTTCTCTAACTGCCCACACATGACAACATTCTCTAACTGCCCACCCATGACAACGTTCTCTAACTGCCCACCCATGACAACGTTCTCTAACTGCCCACCCATGACAACGTTCTCTAACTGCCCACCCATGACAGCGTTCTCTAACTGCCCACCCATGACAACATTCTCTAACTGCCCACCCATGACAACGTTCTCTAACTGCCCACCCATGACAGCGTTCTCTAACTGCCCACCCATGACAACATTCTCTAACTGCCCACCCATGACAACGTTCTCTAACTGCCCACCCATGACAACGTTCTCTAACTGCCCACCCATGACAACGTTCTCTAACTGCCCACCCATGACAACGTTCTCTAACTGCCCACCCATGACAGCGTTCTCTAACTGCCCACCCATGACAACATTCTCTAACTGCCCACCCATGACAGCGTTCTCTAACTGCCCACCCATGACAGCTTTCTCTAACTGCCCACCCATGACCGCGTTCTCTAACTGCCCACCCATGACAACATTCTCTAACTGCCCACCCATGACAACATTCTCTAACTGCCCACCCATGACAGCGTTCTCTAACTGCCCACCCATGACAACATTCTCTAACTGCCCACCCATGAAAACATTCTCTAACTGCCCACTCATGACAGCGTTCTCTAACTGCCCACCCATGACAACATTCTCTAACTGCCCACCCATGACAGCGTTCTCTAACTGCCCACCCATGACAACATTCTCTAACTGCCCACCCATGACAGCGTTCTCAATCTGCCCACCCATGACAACATTCTCTAACTGCCCACCCATGACAGCGTTCTCAATCTGCCCACCCATGACAGCGTTCTCTAACTGCCCACCCATGACAACATTCTCTAACTGCCCACCCATGACAACATTCTCTAACTGCCCATCCATGACAACGTTCTCTAACTGCCCACCCATGACAACGTTCTCTAACTGCCCACCCATGACAGCATTCTCTAACTGCCCACCCATGACAACATTCTCTAACTGCCCACCCATGACAACATTCTCTAACTGCCCACACATGACAGCGTTCTCTAACTGCCCACCCATGACAGCGTTCTCTAACTGCCCACCCATGACAACATTCTCTAACTGCCCACCCATGACAACGTTCTCTAACTGCCCACCCATGACAACGTTCTCTAACTGCCCACCCATGACAGCGTTCTCTAACTGCCCACCCATGACAGCGTTCTCTAACTGCCCACCCATGACAACGTTCTCTAACTGCCCACCCATGACAACGTTCTCTAACTGCCCACCCATGACAACGTTCTCTAACTGCCCACCCATGACAGCGTTCTCTAACTGCCCACCCATGACAGCGTTCTCTAACTGCCCACACATGACAACGTTCTCTAACTGCCCACCCATGACAACGTTCTCTAACTGCCCACCCATGACAACGTTCTCTAACTGCCCACCCATGACAACGTTCTCAATCTGCCCACCCATGACAACGTTCTCAATCTGCCCACCCATGACAGCGTTCTCTATCTGCCCACCCATGACAACGTTCTCTAACTGCCCACCCATGACAACATTCTCTAACTGCCCACCCATGACAACGTTCTCTAACTACCCACCCATGACAACATTCTCTAACTGCCCACCCATGACAGCGTTCTCTAACTACCCACCCATGACAACGTTCTCAATCTGCCCACCCATGACAACGTTCTCAATCTGCCCACCCATGACAACGTTCTCAATCTGCCCACCCATGACAACGTTCTCAATCTGCCCACCCATGACAACGTTCTCAATCTGCCCACCCATGACAGCGTTCTCTAACTGCCCACCCATGACAGCGTTCTCTAACTGCCCACCCATGACAGCGTTCTCTAACTACCCACCCATGACAGCGTTCTCTAACTACCCACCCATGACAGCGTTCTCTAACTACCCACCCATGACAGCGTTCTCTAACTGCCCACCCATGACAACGTTCTCAATCTGCCCACCCATGACAACGTTCTCAATCTGCCCACCCATGACAACGTTCTCAATCTGCCCACCCATTACAACGTTCTCAATCTGCCCACCCATGACAGCGTTCTCTAACTGCCCACCCATGACAGCGTCCTCTAACTGCCCACCCATGACAACATTCTCTAACTGCCCACCCATGACAGCGTCCTCTAACTGCCCACCCATGACAGCGTTCTCTAACTGCCCACCCATGACAGCGTCCTCTAATTGCCCACCCATGACAGCGTCCTCTAACTGCCCACCCATGACAGCGTCCTCTAACTGCCCACCCATGACAACGTCCTCTACCTGCCCACCCATGACAACGTTCTCTAACTGCCCACCCATGACAGCGTCCTCTAACTGCCCACCCATGACAACATTCTCTAACTGCCCACCCATGACAACATTCTCTAACTGCCCACCCATGACAGCGTTCTCTAACTGCCCACCCATGACAACATTCTCTAACTGCCCACCCATGACAACGTTCTCTATCTGCCCACCCATGACAGCGTTCTCTAACTGCCCACCCATGACAGCGTTCTCTAACTGCCCACCCATGACAGCGTTCTCTAACTGCCCACCCATGACAACATTCTCTAACTGCCCACCCATGACAACATTCTCTAACTGCCCACCCATGACAGCGTTCTCTAACTGCCCACCCATGACAGCGTTCTCTAACTGCCCACCCATGACAACATTCTCTAACTGCCCACCCATGACAGCGTTCTCTAACTGCCCACCCATGACAGCGTTCTCTAACTGCCCACCCATGACAGCGTTCTCTAACTGCCCACCCATGACAACGTTCTCTAACTGCCCACCCATGACAGCGTTCTCTAACTGCCCACCCATGACAACATTCTCTAACTGCCCACCCATGACAGCGTTCTCTAACTGCCCACCCATGACAGCGTTCTCTAACTGCCCACCCATGACAGCGTTCTCTAACTGCCCACCCATGACAGCATTCTCTAACTGCCCACCCATGACAACGTTCTCTAACTGCCCACCCATGACAACATTCTCTAACTGCCCACCCATGACAGCGTTCTCTAACTGTCCACCCATGACAGCGTTCTCTAACTGCCCACCCATGACAGCATTCTCTAACTGCCCACCCATGACAACGTTCTCTAACTGCCCACCCATGACAACTTTCTCTAACTGCCCACCCATGACAGCGTTCTCTAACTGCCCACCCATGACAGCATTCTGTAACTGCCCACCCATGACAACGTTCTCTAACTGCCCACCCATGACAGCATTCTCTAACTGCCCACCCATGACAGCGTTCTCTAACTGCCCACCCATGACAGCATTCTCTAACTGCCCACCCATGACAGCTTTCTCTAACTGCCCACCCATGACAGCATTCTCTAACTGCCCACCCATGACAGCGTTCTCTAACTGCCCACCCATGACAGCATTCTCTAACTGCCCACCCATGACAACGTTCTCTAACTGCCCACCCATGACAGCATTCTCTAACTGCCCACCCATGACAACGTTCTCTAACTGCCCACCCATGACAACATTCTCTAACTGCCCACCCATGACAGCGTTCTCTAACTGCCCACCCATGACAGCGTTCTGTAACTGCCCACCCATGACAACGTTCTCTAACTGCCCACCCATGACACCGTTCTCTAACTGCCCACACATGACAGCGTTCTCTAACTGCCCACCCATGACAACGTTCTCTAACTGCCCACACATGACAACATTCTCTAACTGCCCACCCATGACAACGTTCTCAATCTGCCCACCCATGACAACGTTCTCAATCTGCCCACCCATGACAACGTTCTCAATCTGCCCACCCATGACAACGTTCTCAATCTGCCCACCCATGACAACGTTCTCTAACTGCCCACCCATGACAGCGTTCTCTATCTGCCCACCCATGACAACGTTCTCTATCTGCCCACCAATGACAGCATTCTCTAACTGCCCACCCATGACAGCGTTCTCTAACTGCCCACCCATGACAGCGTTCTCTAACTGCCCACCCATGACAACGTTCTCAATCTGCCCACCCATGACAACGTTCTCAATCTGCCCACCCATGACAACGTTCTCAATCTGCCCACCCATGACAACGTTCTCTAACTGCCCACCCATGACAGCGTTCTCTATCTGCCCACCAATGATAACATTCTCTATCTGCCCACCAATGACAGCATTCTCTAACTGCCCACCCATGACAGCGTTCTCTAACTGCCCACCCATGACAGCGTTCTCTATCTGCCCACCAATGACAGCATTCTCTAACTGCCCACCCATGACAGCGTTCTTTAACTGCCCACCCATGACAGCGTTCTCTATCTGCCCACCAATGACAACGTTCTCAATCTGCCCACCCATGACAACGTTCTCTAACTGCCCACCCATGACAGCATTCTCTAACTGCCCACCCATGACAACGTTCTCTAACTGCCCACACATGACAGCGTTCTCTAACTGCCCACCCATGACAGCGTTCTCTAACTGCCCACCCATGACAACATTCTCTAACTGCCCACCCATGACAACATTCTCTAACTGCCCACCCATGACAACATTCTCTAACTACCCACCCATGAC
>CAXIVS010000060.1:0-5000 GCA_964035775.1 Osedax frankpressi
CAAAATAGTTTTCTCTTCGATTAGTTAGGTTTGCCTAATTAATTGTTTACCGAGTTGAAAACTCTTAGTCCGTCTCAGAACACGAATAGTTAGGTTCGCCTAATTAATTCGTTGCCTATATGCGAAATCAAAATAGTTTTCTCTTCGATTAGTTAGTTTTGCCTAATTAATTGTTTACCGAGTTGAAAACTCTTAGTCCGTCTCAGAACACGAATAGTTAGGTTCGCCTAATTAATTCGTTGCCTATATGCGAAATCAAAATAGTTTTCTCTTCGATTAGTTAGGTTTGCCTAATTAATTGTTTACCGAGTTGAAAACTCTTAGTCCGTCTCAGAACACGAATAGTTAGGTTCGCCTAATTAATTCGTTGCCTATATGCGAAATCAAAATAGTTTTCTCTTCGATTAGTTAGGTTTGCCTAATTAATTGTTTACCGAGTTGAAAACTCTTAGTCCGTCTCAGAACACGAATAGTTAGGTTCGCCTAATTAATTCGTTGCCTATATGCGAAATCAAAATAGTTTTCTCTTCGATTAGTTAGGTTTGCCTAATTAATTATTTGCTTATTGGTGAAATAATAAACCTTTCCACTGCGATTATATCACGGTGAATTGGTTTGATTTACTTGCATAAGTAAAAATTGCATTGATACAAATGAAAATTGTTTTGACTAGCTTTGATTATCTAAAAATTTTAACCATTTCACTATGATTTTATCATGGTGAAATGGTTTTTTATACGTAAAGTACTTCCGAACATTTTATAATTATTTCTGATTTGTGAAAATTTTCAAAGTTGGATATTTTTAACATTTTTGTACACGTGAATATTTTATTAATTGTGAAAATTCGAAAAATTTTGACTCTAAAAAAAATGTTCTTAATTTTTCGTAATTATAAAACTTTTCGAACTTGTAAAAATTTTTTACTTGTAAATTTTTTTAAAATTTTTGTATTTGTAAATATTTTATTAATTTTTCGCAATTATAAAAATTTTCGAACTTGTAAAAATTTTTTACTTGTAAATTTTTTAACTCGTAAAATTTTTGTATCCTTAAATTTTTTTTAATTTTTGTATTTGTAAATATTTTATTAATTTTTCGCAATTATAAAAATTTTCGAACTTGTAAAAATTTTTTACTTGTAAATTTTTTAACTCGTAAATTTTTTGTATCCTTAAAATTTTTTTTAATTTTTGTATTTGTAAATATTTTATTAATTTTTATGGTCGTAAAAAAAACCCGACATAAAAACCTTATAATAAATATTTAAAAAAATATCACCCCCACCCCCCCCCGAAGCATCAAAATTTAAAATGTTTTGTATTTTAATGCTCAGGGTTTGGTTTCGGCTGAAATGTGTATTATTAAAGTAAATTTAATAACACCCGCAATCAACTTTCACCAATTAATTCAACTTCGTCTTCGAGTCCTCGATATTAAACTTCGTCTTCGGGTCCTCGATATTAAACTTCGTCTTCGGGTTCTCGATATTAAACTTCGTCTTCGGGTCCTCGATATTAAACTTCGTCTTCGGGTTCTCGATATTAAACTTCGTCTTCGGGTCCTCGATATTAAACTTCGTCTTCGGGTCCTCGATATTAAACTTTGTCTGTTAACGTTAACGTTAACGTTAACGTTAACGTTAACGTTAACGTTAAACTCATAGTATTCGTATGATCTTCGATAGAAATTCCGTTAAACTTGTACCCGCACGTTAGTCTCTACGCTCGTTGTTCACAATGTTAGATTTCGATAACCTTAATCGTATTTACTCCCGCCGTTTACCCTTGTTCGGTTGAATTTCATTACTTTTACATTCGGAGCACTGCGTAGAAATCATATCGCTTCATCACCGGCATAAGAATATCGTTACCGCGGCTTTCATTTTAAGGGCTAGTTGATTCGGCAGGTGAGTTGTTACACACTCCTTAGCGGATTCCGACTTCTATGGCCACCGCCCTGCTGTCTATATCAATCAACACCTTTGGCGCGGTTCTCAAACAGCCTTTTCACCTTTTCACGAGCGTCGTCTCGAGTAGGCATAACGCTCCTTTCCAGTCCCGATGCGCCTCGGGCAGGCTCAACAAAATTACCGATCCGAAAGACCGTGCAGGCTTGAATAACCTTAATAGACAAATACCGGGATTACCACTCCACCACGACATCGCCTCCGTTGGTCTGTGTCCAGCGGGCGCTACGTAGAGGTAGAGATTATCTTGATGGCATACGCGTATGCCACCCTTGCTCAACAGGTATGCACATGTGCGAGTAACTAGTCATCACTTTTCAGGCGGATTCAGACAGACTTATCGGGCCAATACCCTTAATAGACAAATACCGGGATTACCACTCCACCACGACATCGCCTCCGTTGGTCTGTGTCCAGCGGGCGCTACGTAGAGGTAAAGATTATCTTGATGGCATACGCGTATGCCACCCTTGCTCAACAGGTATGCACATGTGCGAGTAACTAGTCATCACTTTTCAGGCGGATTCAGACAGACTTATCGGGCCAATACCCTTAATAGACAAATACCGGGATTACCACTCCACCACGACATCGCCTCCGTTGGTCTGTGTCCAGCGGGCGCTACGTAGAGGTAGAGATTATCTTGATGGCATACGCGTATGCCACCCTTGCTCAACAGGTATGCACATGTGCGAGTAACTAGTCATCACTTTTCAGGCGGATTCAGACAGACTTATCGGGCCAATACCCTTAATAGACAAATACCGGGATTACCACTCCACCACGACATCGCCTCCGTTGGTCTGTGTCCAGCGGGCGCTACGTAGAGGTAAAGATTATCTTGATGGCATACGCGTATGCCACCCTTGCTCAACAGGTATGCACATGTGCGAGTAACTAGTCATCACTTTTCAGGCGGATTCAGACAGACTTATCGGGCCAATACCCTTAATAGACAAATACCGGGATTACCACTCCACCACGACATCGCCTCCGTTGGTCTGTGTCCAGCGGGCGCTACGTAGAGGTAGAGATTATCTTGATGGCATACGCGTATGCCACCCTTGCTCAACAGGTATGCACATGTGCGAGTAACTAGTCATCACTTTTCAGGCGGATTCAGACAGACTTATCGGGCCAATACCCTTAATAGACAAATACCGGGATTACCACTCCACCACGACATCGCCTCCGTTGGTCTGTGTCCAGCGGGCGCTACGTAGAGGTAGAGATTATCTTGATGGCATACGCGTATGCCACCCTTGCTCAACAGGTATGCACATGTGCGAGTAACTAGTCATCACTTTTCAGGCGGATTCATATAGACTTATCAGGTCATATACCCTTAATAGAGTCATAGTTACTGCCGCCAAGGATATCATGATTAATCGTCTTAGTTGGTTAATACAATATGCGTTGCTAAATACAATTTAATGTACAAAATCAACGATTATTCAGTATCGTTTAAATAAAACTCCCCGATAAACCGAAACAATTACGAACGATTTGTATTCGAGTTATTTCAGGATATCGGAGAAATTGAATATGAATAAATATGAATATTTAATAAAAAAAAATTTTTTGTCTCGAAAATTTTTTTTTTTGAGGCCCGTGGGCCTCCTCGCGAAAAAATACGTGTTTTTTTCAATTTTTGACATAGGTGCAGTTGACGACTTTTTTTTTTTTTTTTTTTAGTTAGCTACGGATTATGATTCGTTCTGTTCTAACTAGTGTAAATAGCTATGTCGCAACTTTTACTTATCAATTGTTAAAAAGTTATAGGCGGTTGAATTTTTGTTTTTTTTTTTAGACCTCAATAACTCTTAAAGTAATGCGAATTGTATGACCATTCAAACTGTCCGACCTTATATTAATACGAAGATAATTATTTAATTAAAAAAAGTACAATATTTTTTTTGAAAATTTTTTTAGTCTCCGTCCTACTCAAATTTTCAAAAATCGAGCTCGAAGCTCCGATTTTTGCGAAAAAAGCTTGCTCACGGGCAAGGGAAAAAAGTATCGTGTTAAGCAGCCGCTTTTTTTTTTTTTTTTCTCTAAAATGCCGTAATAAGTGGGGAGATTTAAAAAAAAAAAATTTCCATGGAGCCGAAAAACTTAGTCAAATTTTATAAAAAAAATTCACAAAAAATTTTACTAAGTTATTCGGCTTCATGGAAATTTTTTTTTAATTCTCCCGACTTATTACGGCATTTTAGAAAACAAATTATAAAAATAGCGGCTGTTGAACAAACCTTTTTTTAATGCCCAATCTAATCTCTTTTTGGCGAATTTCGGAGCGTCGAACTCGATTTTTTAAAAAATATATATAATTGCAAAGGTTTTTTTTTTTTTTTTTTTTCCTTTAAAATGCGGTAATATAACAGGATTTTTTTTTTTTTAATTGATTTAATTTTTGTAAAAAAAATTCTAAAAAAATTTGACTAAGTTATTCGGGTCCATGAAAAAAAATTTTTTTTAATTTTCCCCACCTATTACGGCATTTTAGAAAAAAAAAAAAAAAAAGCGGCTGCTTAACACGATACTTTTTTCCCTTGCCCGTGAACAAGCTTTTTTCGCAAAAATCGGAGCTTCGAGCTCGATTTTTTGAAAATTTGACTTTGACGGCGACTAAAAAAATTTCAAAAAAAATATTGTACTTTTTTTAATTAAATAATTATCTTCGTATTAATATAAGGTCGGACAGTTAGAATGGTCATATAATTCGCATTACTTTAGGAGTTATTGAGGTCTAAAAAAAAAAAAAAAATTTTCAACCGCCTATAACTTTTTAACAATTGAAAAGAAAAAGTTGCGACATAGCTATTTACACTAGTTAGAACAAAACGAGTCAAAATCGGTAGCTAACAAAAAAAAAAAAAAAAAAAGTCGTCAACTGCACCTATGTCAAAAATTGAAAAAACACGTATTTTTTCGCGAGGAGGCCCACGGGCCTCAAAAAAAAAAATTTCGAGACAAAAAATTTTTTAAAATTAAACATTCAGTTGTTTAAATAAGCTCAATCGGTAATTAT
>CAXIVS010000061.1:0-16110 GCA_964035775.1 Osedax frankpressi
TGCCATAATAATTACATCTAAATTATATGAAACATTTCATATCAGCCTTTATCAGTTAACTATATAGACCAGTTTGAAAATGTTATTTTACATAAATTGATTATTCTACTGAGGTGTCAAACTTTTTGTGAAAGTCTTTGGAGAAGTTTGAATGTTGACATGTTTATGTCGTACTTGTGTGACAGATTGTGAAGAAGTTAAAATGTTCAATTGTGCTGATGTCGTACTTTGCATGTGACAGATGTGAAGAAGTTAAAATGTTCAATTGTGCTGATGTCGTACTTGTGTGACAGACTGTGAAGAAGTTAAAATGTTCAATTGTGCTGATGTCGTACTTGTGTGACAGACTGTGAAGAAGTTAAAATGTTCAATTGTGCTGATGTCGTACTTGTGTGACAGACTGTGAAGAAGTTAAAATGTTCAATTGTGCTGATGTCGTACTTGTGTGACAGACTGTGAAGAAGTTAAAATGTTCAATTGTGCTGATGTCGTACTTGTGTGACAGACTGTGAAGAAGTTAAAATGTTCAATTGTGCTGATGTCGTACTTGTGTGACAGACTGTGAAAAAGTTAAAATGTTCAATTGTGCTGATGTCGTACTTGTGTGACAGACTGTGAAGAAGTTAAAATGTTCAATTGTGCTGATGTCGTACTTGTGTGACAGACTGTGAAAAAGTTAAAATGTTCAATTGTGCTGATGTCGTACTTGTGTGACAGACTGTGAAAAAGTTAAAATGTTCAATTGTGCTGATGTCGTACTTGTGTGACAGACTGTGAAAAAGTTAAAATGTTCAATTGTGCTGATGTCGTACTTGTGTGACAGACTGTGATGAAGTTAAAATGTTCAATTGTGCTGATGTCGTACTTGTGTGACAGACTGTGAAAAAGTTAAAATGTTCAATTGTGCTGATGTCGTACTTGTGTGACAGACTGTGAAAAAGTTAAAATGTTCAATTGTGCTGATGTTGTACTTGTGTGACAGACTGTGAAGAAGTTAAAATGTTCAATTGTGCTGATGTCGTACTTGTGTGACAGACTGTGAAAAAGTTAAAATGTTCAATTGTGCTGATGTCATACTTGTGTGACAGACTGTGAAAAAGTTAAAATGTTCAATTGTGCTGATGTCGTACTTGTGTGACAGACTGTGAAGAAGTTAAAATGTTCAATTGTGCTGATGTCGTACTTGTGTGACAGACTGTGAAGAAGTTAAAATGTTCAATTGTGCTGATGTCGTACTTGTGTGACAGACTGTGAAGAAGTTAAAATGTTCAATTGTGCTGATGTTGTACTTGTGTGACAGACTGTGGAGAAGTGTGAATGTTCAGTTTTACTGTTGTCGTACTTGTGTGACAGACTGTGGAGATGTGTGAATGTTCAATTGTGCTGATGTTGTACTTGTGTGACAGACTGTGGAGAAGTGTGAATGTTCAATTGTGCTGATGTTGTACTTGTGTGACAGACTATGGAGAAGTGTGAATGTTCAATTGTGCTGATGTTGTACTTGTGTGACAGACTGTGGAGAAGTGTGAATGTTCAATTGTGCTGATGTTGTACTTGTGTGATAGACTGTGGAGAAGTGTGAATGTTCAATTGTGCTGATGTTGTACTTGTGTGACAGACTATGGAGAAGTGTGAATGTTCAATTGCGCTGATGTTGTACTTGTGTGACAGACTGTGGAGAAGTGTGAATGTTCAATTGTGCTGATGTTGTACTTGTGTGATAGACTGTGGAGAAGTGTGAATGTTCAATTGTGCTGATGTCGTACTTGTGTGACAGACTGTGAAGAAGTTAAAATGTTCAATTGTGCTGATGTCGTACTTGTGTGACAGACTGTGAAGAAGT
Source organism: Osedax frankpressi (assembly GCA_964035775.1). Classification (NCBI taxonomy): domain Eukaryota; kingdom Metazoa; phylum Annelida; class Polychaeta; order Sabellida; family Siboglinidae; genus Osedax; species Osedax frankpressi. The sequence continues at coordinate 1,844 of CAXIVS010000061.1, forward strand.
TAAAATGTTCAATTGTGCTGATGTCGTACTTGTGTGACAGACTGTGGAGAAGTGTGAATGTTCAGTTTTACTGTTGTCGTACTTGTGTGACAGACTGTGGAGATGTGTGAATGTTCAATTGTGCTGATGTTGTACTTGTGTGACAGACTGTGGAGAAGTGTGAATGTTCAATTGTGCTGATGTTGTACTTGTGTGACAGACTGTGGAGAAGTGTGAATGTTCAATTGTGCTGATGTTGTACTTGTGTGACAGACTATGGAGAAGTGTGAATGTTCAATTGTGCTGATGTTGTACTTGTGTGACAGACTGTGGAGAAGTGTGAATGTTCAATTGTGCTGATGTTGTACTTGTGTGACAGACTGTGGAGAAGTGTGAATGTTCAATTGTGCTGATGTTGTACTTGTGTGACAGACTGTGGAGAAGTGTGAATGTTCAATTGTGCTGATGTTGTACTTGTGTAACAGACTGTGGAGAAGTTAGAATGTTCAATTGTGCTGATGTTGTACTTGTGTGACAGACTGTGGAGAAGTGTGAATGTTCAATTGTGCTGATGTTGTACTTGTGTGACAGACTGTGGAGAAGTGTGAATGTTCAATTGTGCTGATGTTGTACTTGTGTGACAGACTGTGGAGAAGTTAGAATGTTCAGTTGTGCTGATGTCATACTTGTGTGACAGACTGTGGAGAAGTTAGAATGTTCAGTTGTGCTGATGTCATACTTGTGTGACAGACTGTGGAGAAGTTAGAATGTTCAGTTTTACTGATGTTGTACTTGTGTGACAGACTGTGGAGAAGTTAGAATGTTCAGTTGTGCTGATGTCATACTTGTGTGACAGACTGTGGAGAAGTTAGAATGTTCAGTTGTGCTGATGTCATACTTGTGTGACAGACTGTGGAGAAGTTAGAATGTTCAGTTGTGCTGATGTCATACTTGTGTGACAGACTGTGGAGAAGTTAGAATGTTCAGTTGTGCTGATGTCATACTTGTGTGACAGACTGTGGAGAAGTTAGAATGTTCAGTTGTGCTGATGTCATACTTGTGTGACAGACTGTGGAGAAGTTAGAATGTTCAGTTTTACTGATGTTGTACTTGTGTGACAGACTGTGGAGAAGTTAGAATGTTCAGTTGTGCTGATGTCATACTTGTGTGACAGACTGTGGAGAAGTTAGAATGTTCAGTTGTGCTGATGTCATACTTGTGTGACAGACTGTGGAGAAGTTAGAATGTTCAGTTGTGCTGATGTTGTACTTGTGTGACAGACTGTGGAGAAGTTAGAATGTTCAGTTTTACTGATGTTGTACTTGTGTGACAGACTGTGGAGAAGTTAGAATGTTCAGTTGTGCTGATGTCATACTTGTGTGACAGACTGTGGAGAAGTTAGAATGTTCAGTTGTGCTGATGTCATACTTGTGTGACAGACTGTGGAGAAGTTAGAATGTTCAGTTGTGCTGATGTCATACTTGTGTGACAGACTGTGGAGAAGTTAGAATGTTCAGTTGTGCTGATGTCATACTTGTGTGACAGACTGTGGAGAAGTTAGAATGTTCAGTTGTGCTGATGTTGTACTTGTGTGACAGACTGTGGAGAAGTTAGAATGTTCAGTTGTGCTGATGTCATACTTGTGTGACAGACTGTGGAGAAGTTAGAATGTTCAGTTGTGCTGATGTCATACTTGTGTGACAGACTGTGGAGAAGTTAGAATGTTCAGTTGTGCTGATGTCATACTTGTGTGACAGACTGTGAAGAAGTTAAAATGTTCAATTGTGCTGATGTCGTACTTGTGTGACAGACTGTGAAGAAGTTAAAATGTTCAATTGTGCTGATGTCGTACTTGTGTGACAGACTGTGAAGAAGTTAAAATGTTCAATTGTGCTGATGTCGTACTTGTGTGACAGACTGTGAAGAATTTAAAATGTTCAATTGTGCTGATGTCGTACTTGTGTGACAGACTGTGAAAAAGTTAAAATGTTCAATTGTGCTGATGTCGTACTTGTGTGACAGACTGTGAAGAAGTTAAAATGTTCAATTGTGCTGATGTCGTACTTGTGTGACAGACTGTGAAAAAGTTAAAATGTTCAATTGTGCTGATGTCGTACTTGTGTGACAGACTGTGAAAAAGTTTAAATGTTCAATTGTGCTGATGTCGTACTTGTGTGACAGACTGTGATGAAGTTAAAATGTTCAATTGTGCTGATGTCGTACTTGTGTGACAGACTGTGAAAAAGTTAAAATGTTCAATTGTGCTGATGTCGTACTTGTGTGACAGACTGTGAAAAAGTTAAAATGTTCAATTGTGCTGATGTTGTACTTGTGTGACAGACTGTGAAGAAGTTAAAATGTTCAATTGTGCTGATGTCGTACTTGTGTGACAGACTGTGAAAAAGTTAAAATGTTCAATTGTGCTGATGTCGTACTTGTGTGACAGACTGTGAAAAAGTTAAAATGTTCAATTGTGCTGATGTCGTACTTGTGTGACAGACTGTGAAGAAGTTAAAATGTTCAATTGTGCTGATGTCGTACTTGTGTGACAGACTGTGAAGAAGTTAAAATGTTCAATTGTGCTGATGTCGTACTTGTGTGACAGACTGTGAAGAAGTTAAAATGTTCAATTGTGCTGATGTTGTACTTGTGTGACAGACTGTGGAGAAGTGTGAATGTTCAGTTTTACTGTTGTCGTACTTGTGTGACAGACTGTGGAGATGTGTGAATGTTCAATTGTGCTGATGTTGTACTTGTGTGACAGACTGTGGAGAAGTGTGAATGTTCAATTGTGCTGATGTTGTACTTGTGTGACAGACTATGGAGAAGTGTGAATGTTCAATTGTGCTGATGTTGTACTTGTGTGACAGACTGTGGAGAAGTGTGAATGTTCAATTGTGCTGATGTTGTACTTGTGTGATAGACTGTGGAGAAGTGTGAATGTTCAATTGTGCTGATGTTGTACTTGTGTGACAGACTATGGAGAAGTGTGAATGTTCAATTGTGCTGATGTTGTACTTGTGTGACAGACTGTGGAGAAGTGTGAATGTTCAATTGTGCTGATGTTGTACTTGTGTGATAGACTGTGGAGAAGTGTGAATGTTCAATTGTGCTGATGTCGTACTTGTGTGACAGACTGTGAAGAAGTTAAAATGTTCAATTGTGCTGATGTCGTACTTGTGTGACAGACTGTGAAGAAGTTAAAATGTTCAATTGTGCTGATGTCGTACTTGTGTGACAGACTGTGGAGAAGTGTGAATGTTCAGTTTTACTGTTGTCGTACTTGTGTGACAGACTGTGGAGATGTGTGAATGTTCAATTGTGCTGATGTTGTACTTGTGTGACAGACTGTGGAGAAGTGTGAATGTTCAATTGTGCTGATGTTGTACTTGTGTGACAGACTGTGGAGAAGTGTGAATGTTCAATTGTGCTGATGTTGTACTTGTGTGACAGACTATGGAGAAGTGTGAATGTTCAATTGTGCTGATGTTGTACTTGTGTGACAGACTGTGGAGAAGTGTGAATGTTCAATTGTGCTGATGTTGTACTTGTGTGACAGACTGTGGAGAAGTGTGAATGTTCAATTGTGCTGATGTTGTACTTGTGTGACAGACTGTGGAGAAGTGTGAATGTTCAATTGTGCTGATGTTGTACTTGTGTAACAGACTGTGGAGAAGTTAGAATGTTCAATTGTGCTGATGTTGTACTTGTGTGACAGACTGTGGAGAAGTGTGAATGTTCAATTGTGCTGATGTTGTACTTGTGTGACAGACTGTGGAGAAGTGTGAATGTTCAATTGTGCTGATGTTGTACTTGTGTGACAGACTGTGGAGAAGTTAGAATGTTCAGTTGTGCTGATGTTGTACTTGTGTGACAGACTGTGGAGAAGTGTGAATGTTCAGTTGTGCTGATGTCATACTTGTGTGACAGACTATGGAGAAGTTAGAATGTTCAATTGTGTTGATGTCGTACTTGTGTGACAGACTGTGGAGAAGTGTGAATGTTCAGTTGTGCTGATGTTGTACTTGTGTGACAGACTGTGGAGAAGTTAGAATGTTCAGTTGTGCTGATGTCATACTTGTGTGACAGACTGTGGAGAAGTTAGAATGTTCAGTTGTGCTGATGTCATACTTGTGTGACAGACTGTGGAGAAGTTAGAATGTTCAGTTGTGCTGATGTCATACTTGTGTGACAGACTGTGAAGAAGTTAAAATGTTCAATTGTGCTGATGTCGTACTTGTGTGACAGACTGTGAAGAAGTTAAAATGTTCAATTGTGCTGATGTCGTACTTGTGTGACAGACTGTGAAGAAGTTAAAATGTTCAATTGTGCTGATGTCGTACTTGTGTGACAGACTGTGAAGAATTTAAAATGTTCAATTGTGCTGATGTCGTACTTGTGTGACAGACTGTGAAAAAGTTAAAATGTTCAATTGTGCTGATGTCGTACTTGTGTGACAGACTGTGAAAAAGTTAAAATGTTCAATTGTGCTGATGTCGTACTTGTGTGACAGACTGTGAAAAAGTTTAAATGTTCAATTGTGCTGATGTCGTACTTGTGTGACAGACTGTGATGAAGTTAAAATGTTCAATTGTGCTGATGTCGTACTTGTGTGACAGACTGTGAAAAAGTTAAAATGTTCAATTGTGCTGATGTCGTACTTGTGTGACAGACTGTGAAAAAGTTAAAATGTTCAATTGTGCTGATGTTGTACTTGTGTGACAGACTGTGAAGAAGTTAAAATGTTCAATTGTGCTGATGTCGTACTTGTGTGACAGACTGTGAAAAAGTTAAAATGTTCAATTGTGCTGATGTCGTACTTGTGTGACAGACTGTGAAAAAGTTAAAATGTTCAATTGTGCTGATGTCGTACTTGTGTGACAGACTGTGAAGAAGTTAAAATGTTCAATTGTGCTGATGTCGTACTTGTGTGACAGACTGTGAAGAAGTTAAAATGTTCAATTGTGCTGATGTCGTACTTGTGTGACAGACTGTGAAGAAGTTAAAATGTTCAATTGTGCTGATGTTGTACTTGTGTGACAGACTGTGGAGAAGTGTGAATGTTCAGTTTTACTGTTGTCGTACTTGTGTGACAGACTGTGGAGATGTGTGAATGTTCAATTGTGCTGATGTTGTACTTGTGTGACAGACTGTGGAGAAGTGTGAATGTTCAATTGTGCTGATGTTGTACTTGTGTGACAGACTATGGAGAAGTGTGAATGTTCAATTGTGCTGATGTTGTACTTGTGTGACAGACTGTGGAGAAGTGTGAATGTTCAATTGTGCTGATGTTGTACTTGTGTGATAGACTGTGGAGAAGTGTGAATGTTCAATTGTGCTGATGTTGTACTTGTGTGACAGACTATGGAGAAGTGTGAATGTTCAATTGTGCTGATGTTGTACTTGTGTGACAGACTGTGGAGAAGTGTGAATGTTCAATTGTGCTGATGTTGTACTTGTGTGATAGACTGTGGAGAAGTGTGAATGTTCAATTGTGCTGATGTCGTACTTGTGTGACAGACTGTGAAGAAGTTAAAATGTTCAATTGTGCTGATGTCGTACTTGTGTGACAGACTGTGAAGAAGTTAAAATGTTCAATTGTGCTGATGTCGTACTTGTGTGACAGACTGTGGAGAAGTGTGAATGTTCAGTTTTACTGTTGTCGTACTTGTGTGACAGACTGTGGAGATGTGTGAATGTTCAATTGTGCTGATGTTGTACTTGTGTGACAGACTGTGGAGAAGTGTGAATGTTCAATTGTGCTGATGTTGTACTTGTGTGACAGACTGTGGAGAAGTGTGAATGTTCAATTGTGCTGATGTTGTACTTGTGTGACAGACTATGGAGAAGTGTGAATGTTCAATTGTGCTGATGTTGTACTTGTGTGACAGACTGTGGAGAAGTGTGAATGTTCAATTGTGCTGATGTTGTACTTGTGTGACAGACTGTGGAGAAGTGTGAATGTTCAATTGTGCTGATGTTGTACTTGTGTGACAGACTGTGGAGAAGTGTGAATGTTCAATTGTGCTGATGTTGTACTTGTGTAACAGACTGTGGAGAAGTTAGAATGTTCAATTGTGCTGATGTTGTACTTGTGTGACAGACTGTGGAGAAGTGTGAATGTTCAATTGTGCTGATGTTGTACTTGTGTGACAGACTGTGGAGAAGTGTGAATGTTCAATTGTGCTGATGTTGTACTTGTGTGACAGACTGTGGAGAAGTTAGAATGTTCAGTTGTGCTGATGTTGTACTTGTGTGACAGACTGTGGAGAAGTGTGAATGTTCAGTTGTGCTGATGTCATACTTGTGTGACAGACTATGGAGAAGTTAGAATGTTCAATTGTGTTGATGTCGTACTTGTGTGACAGACTGTGGAGAAGTGTGAATGTTCAGTTGTGCTGATGTTGTACTTGTGTGACAGACTGTGGAGAAGTTAGAATGTTCAGTTGTGCTGATGTCATACTTGTGTGACAGACTGTGGAGAAGTTAGAATGTTCAGTTGTGCTGATGTCATACTTGTGTGACAGACTGTGGAGAAGTTAGAATGTTCAGTTGTGCTGATGTCATACTTGTGTGACAGACTGTGGAGAAGTTAGAATGTTCAGTTGTGCTGATGTCATACTTGTGTGACAGACTGTGGAGAAGTTAGAATGTTCAGTTGTGCTGATGTCATACTTGTGTGACAGACTGTGGAGAAGTTAGAATGTTCAGTTTTACTGATGTTGTACTTGTGTGACAGACTGTGGAGAAGTTAGAATGTTCAGTTGTGCTGATGTCATACTTGTGTGACAGACTGTGGAGAAGTTAGAATGTTCAGTTGTGCTGATGTCATACTTGTGTGACAGACTGTGGAGAAGTTAGAATGTTCAGTTGTGCTGATGTCATACTTGTGTGACAGACTGTGGAGAAGTTAGAATGTTCAGTTGTGCTGATGTCATACTTGTGTGACAGACTGTGGAGAAGTTAGAATGTTCAGTTGTGCTGATGTCATACTTGTGTGACAGACTGTGGAGAAGTTAGAATGTTCAGTTTTACTGATGTTGTACTTGTGTGACAGACTGTGGAGAAGTTAGAATGTTCAGTTGTGCTGATGTCATACTTGTGTGACAGACTGTGGAGAAGTTAGAATGTTCAGTTGTGCTGATGTCATACTTGTGTGACAGACTGTGGAGAAGTTAGAATGTTCAGTTGTGCTGATGTTGTACTTGTGTGACAGACTGTGGAGAAGTTAGAATGTTCAGTTTTACTGATGTTGTACTTGTGTGACAGACTGTGGAGAAGTTAGAATGTTCAGTTGTGCTGATGTCATACTTGTGTGACAGACTGTGGAGAAGTTAGAATGTTCAGTTGTGCTGATGTCATACTTGTGTGACAGACTGTGGAGAAGTTAGAATGTTCAGTTGTGCTGATGTCATACTTGTGTGACAGACTGTGGAGAAGTTAGAATGTTCAGTTGTGCTGATGTCATACTTGTGTGACAGACTGTGGAGAAGTTAGAATGTTCAGTTGTGCTGATGTCATACTTGTGTGACAGACTGTGGAGAAGTTAGAATGTTCAGTTGTGCTGATGTCATACTTGTGTGACAGACTGTGGAGAAGTTAGAATGTTCAGTTGTGCTGATGTCATACTTGTGTGACAGACTGTGGAGAAGTTAGAATGTTCAGTTGTGCTGATGTCATACTTGTGTGACAGACTGTGAAGAAGTTAAAATGTTCAATTGTGCTGATGTCGTACTTGTGTGACAGACTGTGAAGAAGTTAAAATGTTCAATTGTGCTGATGTCGTACTTGTGTGACAGACTGTGAAGAAGTTAAAATGTTCAATTGTGCTGATGTCGTACTTGTGTGACAGACTGTGAAGAATTTAAAATGTTCAATTGTGCTGATGTCGTACTTGTGTGACAGACTGTGAAAAAGTTAAAATGTTCAATTGTGCTGATGTCGTACTTGTGTGACAGACTGTGAAAAAGTTAAAATGTTCAATTGTGCTGATGTCGTACTTGTGTGACAGACTGTGAAAAAGTTAAAATGTTCAATTGTGCTGATGTCGTACTTGTGTGACAGACTGTGAAAAAGTTAAAATGTTCAATTGTGCTGATGTCGTACTTGTGTGACAGACTGTGAAGAAGTTAAAATGTTCAATTGTGCTGATGTCGTACTTGTGTGACAGACTGTGAAAAAGTTAAAATGTTCAATTGTGCTGATGTCGTACTTGTGTGACAGACTGTGAAAAAGTTAAAATGTTCAATTGTGCTGATGTCGTACTTGTGTGACAGACTGTGAAAAAGTTAAAATGTTCAATTGTGCTGATGTTGTACTTGTGTGACAGACTGTGAAGAAGTTAAAATGTTCAATTGTGCTGATGTCGTACTTGTGTGACAGACTGTGAAAAAGTTAAAATGTTCAATTGTGCTGATGTCGTACTTGTGTGACAGACTGTGAAAAAGTTAAAATGTTCAATTGTGCTGATGTCGTACTTGTGTGACAGACTGTGAAGAAGTTAAAATGTTCAATTGTGCTGATGTCGTACTTGTGTGACAGACTGTGAAGAAGTTAAAATGTTCAATTGTGCTGATGTCGTACTTGTGTGACAGACTGTGAAGAAGTTAAACTGTTCAATTGTGCTGATGTTGTACTTGTGTGACAGACTGTGGAGAAGTGTGAATGTTCAGTTTTACTGTTGTCGTACTTGTGTGACAGACTGTGGAGATGTGTGAATGTTCAATTGTGCTGATGTTGTACTTGTGTGACAGACTGTGGAGAAGTGTGAATGTTCAATTGTGCTGATGTTGTACTTGTGTGACAGACTATGGAGAAGTGTGAATGTTCAATTGTGCTGATGTTGTACTTGTGTGACAGACTGTGGAGAAGTGTGAATGTTCAGTTTTACTGTTGTCGTACTTGTGTGACAGACTGTGAAGAAGTTAAAATGTTCAATTGTGCTGATGTCGTACTTGTGTGACAGACTGTGAAGAAGTTAAAATGTTCAATTGTGCTGATGTCGTACTTGTGTGACAGACTGTGAAGAAGTTAAAATGTTCAATTGTGCTGATGTTGTACTTGTGTGACAGACTGTGGAGAAGTGTGAATGTTCAGTTTTACTGTTGTCGTACTTGTGTGACAGACTGTGGAGATGTGTGAATGTTCAATTGTGCTGATGTTGTACTTGTGTGACAGACTGTGGAGAAGTGTGAATGTTCAATTGTGCTGATGTTGTACTTGTGTGACAGACTATGGAGAAGTGTGAATGTTCAATTGTGCTGATGTTGTACTTGTGTGACAGACTGTGGAGAAGTGTGAATGTTCAATTGTGCTGATGTTGTACTTGTGTGATAGACTGTGGAGAAGTGTGAATGTTCAATTGTGCTGATGTTGTACTTGTGTGACAGACTATGGAGAAGTGTGAATGTTCAATTGCGCTGATGTTGTACTTGTGTGACAGACTGTGGAGAAGTGTGAATGTTCAATTGTGCTGATGTTGTACTTGTGTGATAGACTGTGGAGAAGTGTGAATGTTCAATTGTGCTGATGTCGTACTTGTGTGACAGACTGTGAAGAAGTTAAAATGTTCAATTGTGCTGATGTCGTACTTGTGTGACAGACTGTGAAGAAGTTAAAATGTTCAATTGTGCTGATGTCGTACTTGTGTGACAGACTGTGGAGAAGTGTGAATGTTCAGTTTTACTGTTGTCGTACTTGTGTGACAGACTGTGGAGATGTGTGAATGTTCAATTGTGCTGATGTTGTACTTGTGTGACAGACTGTGGAGAAGTGTGAATGTTCAATTGTGCTGATGTTGTACTTGTGTGACAGACTGTGGAGAAGTGTGAATGTTCAATTGTGCTGATGTTGTACTTGTGTGACAGACTATGGAGAAGTGTGAATGTTCAATTGTGCTGATGTTGTACTTGTGTGACAGACTGTGGAGAAGTGTGAATGTTCAATTGTGCTGATGTTGTACTTGTGTGACAGACTGTGGAGAAGTGTGAATGTTCAATTGTGCTGATGTTGTACTTGTGTGACAGACTGTGGAGAAGTGTGAATGTTCAATTGTGCTGATGTTGTACTTGTGTAACAGACTGTGGAGAAGTTAGAATGTTCAATTGTGCTGATGTTGTACTTGTGTGACAGACTGTGGAGAAGTGTGAATGTTCAATTGTGCTGATGTTGTACTTGTGTGACAGACTGTGGAGAAGTGTGAATGTTCAATTGTGCTGATGTTGTACTTGTGTGACAGACTGTGGAGAAGTTAGAATGTTCAGTTGTGCTGATGTCATACTTGTGTGACAGACTGTGGAGAAGTTAGAATGTTCAGTTGTGCTGATGTCATACTTGTGTGACAGACTGTGGAGAAGTTAGAATGTTCAGTTTTACTGATGTTGTACTTGTGTGACAGACTGTGGAGAAGTTAGAATGTTCAGTTGTGCTGATGTCATACTTGTGTGACAGACTGTGGAGAAGTTAGAATGTTCAGTTGTGCTGATGTCATACTTGTGTGACAGACTGTGGAGAAGTTAGAATGTTCAGTTGTGCTGATGTCATACTTGTGTGACAGACTGTGGAGAAGTTAGAATGTTCAGTTGTGCTGATGTCATACTTGTGTGACAGACTGTGGAGAAGTTAGAATGTTCAGTTGTGCTGATGTCATACTTGTGTGACAGACTGTGGAGAAGTTAGAATGTTCAGTTTTACTGATGTTGTACTTGTGTGACAGACTGTGGAGAAGTTAGAATGTTCAGTTGTGCTGATGTCATACTTGTGTGACAGACTGTGGAGAAGTTAGAATGTTCAGTTGTGCTGATGTCATACTTGTGTGACAGACTGTGGAGAAGTTAGAATGTTCAGTTGTGCTGATGTTGTACTTGTGTGACAGACTGTGGAGAAGTTAGAATGTTCAGTTTTACTGATGTTGTACTTGTGTGACAGACTGTGGAGAAGTTAGAATGTTCAGTTGTGCTGATGTCATACTTGTGTGACAGACTGTGGAGAAGTTAGAATGTTCAGTTGTGCTGATGTCATACTTGTGTGACAGACTGTGGAGAAGTTAGAATGTTCAGTTGTGCTGATGTCATACTTGTGTGACAGACTGTGGAGAAGTTAGAATGTTCAGTTGTGCTGATGTCATACTTGTGTGACAGACTGTGGAGAAGTTAGAATGTTCAGTTGTGCTGATGTTGTACTTGTGTGACAGACTGTGGAGAAGTTAGAATGTTCAGTTGTGCTGATGTCATACTTGTGTGACAGACTGTGGAGAAGTTAGAATGTTCAGTTGTGCTGATGTCATACTTGTGTGACAGACTGTGGAGAAGTTAGAATGTTCAGTTGTGCTGATGTCATACTTGTGTGACAGACTGTGAAGAAGTTAAAATGTTCAATTGTGCTGATGTCGTACTTGTGTGACAGACTGTGAAGAAGTTAAAATGTTCAATTGTGCTGATGTCGTACTTGTGTGACAGACTGTGAAGAAGTTAAAATGTTCAATTGTGCTGATGTCGTACTTGTGTGACAGACTGTGAAGAATTTAAAATGTTCAATTGTGCTGATGTCGTACTTGTGTGACAGACTGTGAAAAAGTTAAAATGTTCAATTGTGCTGATGTCGTACTTGTGTGACAGACTGTGAAGAAGTTAAAATGTTCAATTGTGCTGATGTCGTACTTGTGTGACAGACTGTGAAAAAGTTAAAATGTTCAATTGTGCTGATGTCGTACTTGTGTGACAGACTGTGAAAAAGTTTAAATGTTCAATTGTGCTGATGTCGTACTTGTGTGACAGACTGTGATGAAGTTAAAATGTTCAATTGTGCTGATGTCGTACTTGTGTGACAGACTGTGAAAAAGTTAAAATGTTCAATTGTGCTGATGTCGTACTTGTGTGACAGACTGTGAAAAAGTTAAAATGTTCAATTGTGCTGATGTTGTACTTGTGTGACAGACTGTGAAGAAGTTAAAATGTTCAATTGTGCTGATGTCGTACTTGTGTGACAGACTGTGAAAAAGTTAAAATGTTCAATTGTGCTGATGTCGTACTTGTGTGACAGACTGTGAAAAAGTTAAAATGTTCAATTGTGCTGATGTCGTACTTGTGTGACAGACTGTGAAGAAGTTAAAATGTTCAATTGTGCTGATGTCGTACTTGTGTGACAGACTGTGAAGAAGTTAAAATGTTCAATTGTGCTGATGTCGTACTTGTGTGACAGACTGTGAAGAAGTTAAAATGTTCAATTGTGCTGATGTTGTACTTGTGTGACAGACTGTGGAGAAGTGTGAATGTTCAGTTTTACTGTTGTCGTACTTGTGTGACAGACTGTGGAGATGTGTGAATGTTCAATTGTGCTGATGTTGTACTTGTGTGACAGACTGTGGAGAAGTGTGAATGTTCAATTGTGCTGATGTTGTACTTGTGTGACAGACTATGGAGAAGTGTGAATGTTCAATTGTGCTGATGTTGTACTTGTGTGACAGACTGTGGAGAAGTGTGAATGTTCAATTGTGCTGATGTTGTACTTGTGTGATAGACTGTGGAGAAGTGTGAATGTTCAATTGTGCTGATGTTGTACTTGTGTGACAGACTATGGAGAAGTGTGAATGTTCAATTGTGCTGATGTTGTACTTGTGTGACAGACTGTGGAGAAGTGTGAATGTTCAATTGTGCTGATGTTGTACTTGTGTGATAGACTGTGGAGAAGTGTGAATGTTCAATTGTGCTGATGTCGTACTTGTGTGACAGACTGTGAAGAAGTTAAAATGTTCAATTGTGCTGATGTCGTACTTGTGTGACAGACTGTGAAGAAGTTAAAATGTTCAATTGTGCTGATGTCGTACTTGTGTGACAGACTGTGGAGAAGTGTGAATGTTCAGTTTTACTGTTGTCGTACTTGTGTGACAGACTGTGGAGATGTGTGAATGTTCAATTGTGCTGATGTTGTACTTGTGTGACAGACTGTGGAGAAGTGTGAATGTTCAATTGTGCTGATGTTGTACTTGTGTGACAGACTGTGGAGAAGTGTGAATGTTCAATTGTGCTGATGTTGTACTTGTGTGACAGACTATGGAGAAGTGTGAATGTTCAATTGTGCTGATGTTGTACTTGTGTGACAGACTGTGGAGAAGTGTGAATGTTCAATTGTGCTGATGTTGTACTTGTGTGACAGACTGTGGAGAAGTGTGAATGTTCAATTGTGCTGATGTTGTACTTGTGTGACAGACTGTGGAGAAGTGTGAATGTTCAATTGTGCTGATGTTGTACTTGTGTAACAGACTGTGGAGAAGTTAGAATGTTCAATTGTGCTGATGTTGTACTTGTGTGACAGACTGTGGAGAAGTGTGAATGTTCAATTGTGCTGATGTTGTACTTGTGTGACAGACTGTGGAGAAGTGTGAATGTTCAATTGTGCTGATGTTGTACTTGTGTGACAGACTGTGGAGAAGTTAGAATGTTCAGTTGTGCTGATGTTGTACTTGTGTGACAGACTGTGGAGAAGTGTGAATGTTCAGTTGTGCTGATGTCATACTTGTGTGACAGACTATGGAGAAGTTAGAATGTTCAATTGTGTTGATGTCGTACTTGTGTGACAGACTGTGGAGAAGTGTGAATGTTCAGTTGTGCTGATGTTGTACTTGTGTGACAGACTGTGGAGAAGTTAGAATGTTCAGTTGTGCTGATGTCATACTTGTGTGACAGACTGTGGAGAAGTTAGAATGTTCAGTTGTGCTGATGTCATACTTGTGTGACAGACTGTGGAGAAGTTAGAATGTTCAGTTGTGCTGATGTCATACTTGTGTGACAGACTGTGAAGAAGTTAAAATGTTCAATTGTGCTGATGTCGTACTTGTGTGACAGACTGTGAAGAAGTTAAAATGTTCAATTGTGCTGATGTCGTACTTGTGTGACAGACTGTGAAGAAGTTAAAATGTTCAATTGTGCTGATGTCGTACTTGTGTGACAGACTGTGAAGAATTTAAAATGTTCAATTGTGCTGATGTCGTACTTGTGTGACAGACTGTGAAAAAGTTAAAATGTTCAATTGTGCTGATGTCGTACTTGTGTGACAGACTGTGAAAAAGTTAAAATGTTCAATTGTGCTGATGTCGTACTTGTGTGACAGACTGTGAAAAAGTTTAAATGTTCAATTGTGCTGATGTCGTACTTGTGTGACAGACTGTGATGAAGTTAAAATGTTCAATTGTGCTGATGTCGTACTTGTGTGACAGACTGTGAAAAAGTTAAAATGTTCAATTGTGCTGATGTCGTACTTGTGTGACAGACTGTGAAAAAGTTAAAATGTTC
>CAXIVS010000062.1:0-14324 GCA_964035775.1 Osedax frankpressi
TACTGCGATAAACAATATTTGCATCGTACAAACTGTGATTGTAAATTTTACTGGTGACGGGTGTCAGTGTACTAGATACTACTGCGATACACAATATTTGCATTGTACAAACTGCTATTGTAGATATTATGGGGGACGAGTGTCAGTGCACTAGATACTACGTGAAATGTCTGCGATAAACTATATTTGCATCGTACAAACTGTAATTGTAGATTTTACGGGTGACGGGTGTCAGTGCATTAGTTACTACTATGGTAAACAATATTTGCATCGTACAAACTGTAATTGTAGATTTTACGGGTGATAAATGTCAGTGGACTAGATACTATAGCGATAAACAACACTTGCATCGTACAAATAGTAATTGTAGATTTTACGGGTGACGGGTGTCAGTGCGCTAGATACTACTGCGATAAACAATATTTGCATCGTACAAACTGCAATTGTAGATTGTACGTGTGACGAGTGTCAGTGCACTAGATATTATTGCGATAAACAATATTTGCATCGTACAAACTGTAATTGTAGATTTTACGGGTGGCGTGTGTCAATGCACTAGATACTATTGCGATAACCAATATTTGCATCATACAAACTGTAATTGTAGATTGTACGGGTGACGGGTGTCAGTGCGCTAGATACTACTGCGATAAACAATATTTGCATCGTACAAACTGTAATTGTAGATTTTACGGGTGACGAGTGTCAGTGCGCTATAGACTACTGCAGCGAGAAAAACAACATTTGCAAGAACGGAGGTTCTTGTAGCATGATGCCGACTGGTGGTTTCGTGTGCTCCTGTCAACCAGGTGAGTTATTACAACACCTTTATATAACATCATGTGTGTTGCTACTATTGTCACATACAACCAACTATATAGGCAGCGCTTGGCTGCAGCGTGATTTAATTGTTTAATTTAAATTTCATAATTACAGTTCATAAATATACTTATTTAGCCATCTTTGCTTAGCCACAGCAGTACAGTGTATGATGTTCTATATTAATAATTTAATTTGGCTATTATGTGTAATGGCTATTGCCAGAAACCACATAAGTTCTGAAAACATGTTGAACTGTTCTGGTAATATTGTGCTTCTCCTGCCTGACTACCTACTTGTGTCCATTAATGTACTCAGGTACACATTTATATGGAGTTGTGCGTAATTGTTTGTGATGTGCATTCTGCTAAATATGTTTTATCAGGCGATGTATATATGTTACAAACAGGTTTTACGGGAAGCACATGTGAGAAGAATAGTAACGTTGATGATGAAAGGACGAGAAAGGTTGAACATAGCTGCACCAAAGGTATGTGCTAAAGAGTGCTTCGGTTCTTGGTGACGTCTTCTTTAGTTTTATGCTTTTGTAATTTGTCTAAAATCATTTGCACCATTACTCTTAATTGATAAGGATTTGAATCAATATATGACACATATTAAACGTGTTCAACGCATAACAAGTACTATGCGTTTGAGATAGCAGTTAACGTAATGAAATCGAAACAGTGAGAATAAAAAGGACTATGGTCCACACACTCGTAGAGGGCCTAAATTGACATAATTCATTACAATAATATAAGTTCAAGAAATTGCCTAGGCAGCATAGGATTCGAACCTGATTTATTTTGTTGGTAATCCAATTGTCTAGTTCGACGCTGTAATCTACGCATGATAATTAAACAGCTATGTGGCATTGATGCTCGAGGTTATAAAATTCATTGGTTTATTGTAGGTGAGCAGAAACGTTTTCCAAATGTGTTTTATTTATGAATGTATAATCTGGAGAGACATGTCTGTATTCAGATGTGTTCAGTTGTATATGTTGCTGTGGGGATCCACTGCATTAAAAGTAACTTTTTTTAAATATCATGTTTACCAGTATTCGCATATTTCACCGTTTTAAACCGCACTAATTGAAAGTTCATATATTTAATTGCAAAATAATGATCCCCATAACATGCATAATGGCAGCCACGTCTATACACTTATGAAATTAAAAGCATAACACGTACGCAAGTGTATATACGTGTGTATATGAGTGTGTGTATGTATGTATGTATATATGTATGTATGTATGTATGTATGTATGTATGTATGTATGTATGTATGTATGTATGTATGTATGTATGTATGTGTGTATGTATGTATGTATGTGTGTATGTATGTGTGCGTGCGTGCGTGCGTGTCTGCGTGTGTGTACGCATGTGTGGATATGTATATCTGTGTGTCTATGCATGTGTACGTGCTTGTATGTGTATGCGTATATGTTTGTTTGTGTATGTGTACGTTTGTGTATGTGTGTTTGTGTGTGTGTGTATGTGTGTGTGCATGCGTGCGTGAGCATATATGAGTGTACGTATGAGTGACTCTGTGTGTGTGTGTGTGTGTGTGTGTGTGTGTGTGTGTGTGTGTTGTGTGTGTGTGTGTGTGTGTGTGTGTGTGTGTGTGTGTGTGTGTGTGTGTGTGTGTGTGTGTGTGTGTGTGTGTGTGCGTGAGTCTGTGAGTATGTGTGAGTATACGTAAGAGTGACTATGTGTGTGTGGCAGGCTAGCAGGCATAAACACACAAGTATGTGTCTTTATCAAACATCTTCGGCGCGCATTAAAAGAAGTTACTTAGTGGTTTCACTTGCTAACTAAATGTAAACTGTCTACAGTTGACAGAAATGTGGACATTGAGTTTGACGGCAGAGGTGGTGTGTATTCCCTGGTCCCATTCCAAGTGGGATTCTCGTCGAGCAGTGTCGGTGCATGGGTGCGTTACGCAGCCAGTAATGACAATGGGACCTTCTTGAGTGTGCACGTGGTAAAGTAAGTAGTAGCATTTGTTAGTTTCTTCTACATGCATATCATAAACCTTAATCACGGACATTTCCATTGCATCTGTAAAGTAACTAACGGAAATAAACCTGCGACTGTGCTATAGCTGTAGAAACATGGAAGATTCCAAACACGTGTGTTGAGCCATTATTCTTGCAGCATATTACTTAGTAAAGTGACAGCTCATATTTGTGGCGGATTCTACAACTATTGAATTTAGCTCGATTAGTCCTATTAGCGATTAGGGAGCTGATTTGGTGTTGATATAACTAATGTGTCATTTCAGAAATATTTTAATTTGTACATATTGCGTGTGTTAATCAAAGATCGGCATTGACCGGACGGTACTGATACAGCCACTGTGTGGCTATTATATCTCCCTATGTCATTTGTCCCGTCCAACTCGTACTAACCAGTAACGAGAAAAGTATTGTAAAGCCAAAAACCCAGTCCCCGGCATCATCGAGAGAGTCTATGACCAAGAGAGCGGGAAGGCAGCTGTAGTCAACTAGAGCTACATGCAGGGGATACTGTCAATACCAGTGCAAAGAAGAGCTGCCGAAAGAGGGTAAGTAGTCTAAAGACAGCGACATACAAGGTGCGAACACTACTAAGAGATGAACAGATGCAAGAACTGGAAGAAAAATTTAAAGAAACCAGATTGCCATAGCGTATGATCTGGATAGGAGAAGCAAGAAGAAGAGAAGAACGTTTCATTACCTTACGAAGTGGCCACCTACTATGCCATTCTAGGGCAAACAACGGCCAAGCCAAACTGAAGCTATCCACCAACAACATCATATTCAGAAGAAGAGATCAACAGCTTCTACAACGACGTGGATGTTTCCTTAGGAAAACCAAACAAACTAGTGACACATGGTGAATTGCGACAAGCGGTGAGTGATGGGATGGGAGACGTGAAGATTGACACAATGTGATTGAAGAAGTGGTGGCACACGATGATTGATGACACATGGTGAGTGAGTGGTGATACACAGCGAGTGGTGACACACGGTGAGTGGTGACACACAACGTGAATACTGACACATAGTGCGTGATGACAGTCGTGACTCAAGGTGAATTATGATGAATATCCTGAATTAATACACACACACACACACACACACACACACATATATATATATATATATATATATATATATATATATATATATATATATACATACACACACACACACACACACACACACACACATACACACTCACCCACCCACTCACATACACACATAGTTACTATTGTGTGTTTACAGATCCGAGTTCAACGCTGAACTGACGAAGACTGTTATATCCATGAGTGAGACTGGTGTAAAGGTGAACTTCGGCTCGGGTGACGAGGTCAGTTTGGTGTATCCTAAAGCCACACACATCAACAATGGTAATTGGCATTACGTGGCACTGAGTGTGAAAGACAAAGAGATCACTGTGCATCTCGATGGATCAACCGGGAGCTCCGAGAGTGTCACGCCAGTTGAATCTGCCTAGTAAGTCAATTCGTTATAAGAACCAATGGTGTGCAGTGATAGATAGTTTCACGCTAGTTGAACCTGCCTGGTAAGTGAGTTCGTAATAAGAACCAATTGTGAACATTGCTAGAGAATGTCACGTCAGTTGAATCTGCCTAGTATGTCAGATCGTCATAAGAAACAGTTGTGAACATTCACAGATATATTTATGTTAGTGGAACCTGCCTAGTAAATGAGTTCGTCATAAGAACCAGTTGTGAACATAGATAGAGAGTCTCATGTCAGTTGAATCTGCCTTATAAGTCAGTTCATCATAAGAACCAATTGTGAACATTGATAGTGTTTCACGCCAGTTAGTCAATTTGTTATCAGAACTAATGTGAACATTAATATAATTTCACGCCATTTGAACCTGCCTAGCAAGTCAGTTCGTCATAAGAATCAATTGTGAATATTGTTAGTGTGGTAATATGAACCCATTACAGTGATCTTATATACATGAAAACTGTCAACAAACACCATGTCACTGCTGTGTCATGGACAAATGGCAGTGGATATTTACGTTTGAGAAAATTCATGAAATTTTACAACAGATTTTGTTCAATGTCGAATTTTTCTTACGAGATCTATATCTTAGTGAAACAGCCCCCACGTTTGCAGATAGTACATACAATAAAACTGGCAATAGGGTCTTCTTAAACAATATCTTCGCTAACCAAACATGTGCATTTCCCAGACGGTGTATATGATCTGAGGCTTGTCGACATCTACAACAAAAGTGCATACATAGCCATTATTATAACCGTGTACTATGTTATATGTATTTTGATACAATCTGAGGAAGGGTGTTGTTTTTGCAGCGTTGTTTTGCGACTTGGAGGGATGGAGTCGGCAACGTTCCGTGGAGTACTCAGTTTGGTCCAAGTCTGGAACGTAACACGTAACAGCACAGACATCAAGGAGGTGTTCACGGAGAAGGCGACCGACATCACGAGCCCATCTTATACTCAAGGGCTGATTGCTGACTGGTGCTGGGACAGCTTTCAACCTGGTCCAGGCATGACGAAGACATATCCGTCCACCCGCGGTCAGACAGTCTACACCGCTGGACGAATGCTGGACACGGATGGCAGCACTTGTGTAAAGAGAACAACAGGTAAAGGAGGATGAGATGTGACGGAATTCAAATGTGGAACGATTAGGTAAATATTTAGGTGTGTGAGATATATAGGCATGATTGTGTTGCATCCAATAGACACCGGCAACATTGGTTGAACGAGTCGGCCCAAAGGCTCGAGACGGCTGTTAGTTCCAATATCAATTATAATGCTAATTGCTTCGTTCTACAGTACGAGACTCTTATTAGAGCCACGAAATTGAGCTTCACTCGATGGTTGAACACCTATATACGTTTCTCGCTCGGAATTGTCTATTGATCAGATTTTTGACATTACACACGCGTATAATGACTTTAGCTATTACATTTTATTCGTAATCAAAACTCTTCACGCGGAATGTTGTAAAAGCACCATTAATAGATCAAACATGTAATGTATTTCAACATCAACACGTATTGTAAACTTTAAAACAAGTTTAAGTAATGACTTTGACACATACACAACTTATGACGTTAACAACGTATTTAGTATCGAGTATTGTAAGCTACATCCACATCCATAGTGGTTCTATCTGGTTTGTCATCTATCTCCAGGAATTAGTATTAGTTTGGCATCACAACCAACGTGAATTGACAGGGCGTCATCTTGTTCGCCGTCGATCTATCTGTAACGGATAAAGCCTAACACGTGGCCATAAACATTATGTTCCATATTAGTTTAGCTATGGTCTCAAAGTGTGCATCAACACACGCAGATTACACACTGGTAGTTGCTAATCACTGAAATCAGGTAAATACGGTATGCTTATGTAATTGAAACTTACTAGTCCTAATTATGACTTGTACTTTGACTTATTAAGTTCACATTACCACACGGCAGAGTCAACCTATTCCATTTGTCCTTCCTATGTCACATTATACTATAAAGCACTGATTGATCACATTATACTATAAAGTCCACTCACAGACTTCACAGTTATAAGTATACGAATTATGATTTCTAGATATGGAAACCTAAATATAACAGGTACAGCACATAAATACTAGTTATTAATATATATATATATATATATATATATATATATATATATATATATATATATATATATATATATATATATATATATACACATATATAATATATATAATATTAGAGACGCTGGAAACATGCCTAGTTACGGTTTCACTTCACAGTGATTATATACTGACAGTCTGGCTGTTATTTTGTAAGAAATTCACTTACTATGAAGCATAATTTATTAAACATACGACCCATCAGCTGTGAGTCTTGGTCACGTACTGTTGAAATGTCGTACATTTCAAAACTTACGCTCCGAAGTAATTTTTTACATACTAACCAAATCATGATGCCATAAACAATATATTCCATATTAGTTTAGCTGGTCTCAATAGGTGCATCTACACACGCAGACTACACACTGGTAGTTGCTAATCACTGAAATCATGTAAATACGGTATGCTTATGTAGTTGAAACCTACTAGTCCAAATTAGGACTTGTACTTTGACTTATTCAGACAAACTGCCTCCACGTGCGACTTGCCCCACAAACGATGTGGCACAAGTGGCTGCAAAACGTCTCTTTGAAGTCAACTTTCCAACGCCAACCTTCGAGGGTCAACACACAGTGTCCAAGAACCACAAGTCAGGTAGTATACACAGCAACGTGATGTCCCATTCATGTTGGACATAATTCAATCAGTTAGTGACTTTGGAAAGTTCCTGTTATAATGACACTGTGGCTTGTAATATACATATAAGCGCTTCATAATGACGTTTGTTTTTGCAGCATTTTTTCTATAATTTGTTTGCATTGTATATGTATTAGTAGTAATTTGTCGGCTGTGAAATGGTTACTGTGAGGTTCAGCAACTAGTGTCATCTGCTGAATGTTATAAGGTGGATTTGTAAGTTTTTTAGTAATTTATTTTTCATAGTCGCTTTACTGTTTATATTTAGTATGTTATCACGACGAATTTTAATATAGCTCGGTTTAAAAACACTAGCATTAGTTAATTAATAAAGTCTCTATGTAAATTGTCAGAATGGCCTGTACGCCAGCGATCTCCAAAGTCTACATGGGTCAACTGACATGCATTTTCAAATAAACATTTTATGAATGTTGTATGTTTGAATATGTTTGTGTTTGGTTGATCCTAATAAATTCTTCTTTTTCTTCGCCTCTCAGTTGTTTTCTACAAGCTCAAGTCAATGATGAATTTGTGTTTACAGGAGACGTGTTCCAGACTGGAATCTCTCCTGTGGTGTACAGTGCGCCAGATCCTGCCGGCAACAGAGCTATGTGTCACTTCAATGTCTACCTTCGAAGTAAGACAACGTTTCTTTGGTGAATTATCCATCATATAACAAGTCACTGAAGGGCGCCTGTTCATTCTTAGCGACATATCGACACATTTGAATGATTAATAACGACACAAAATAGGCTGCATGCACAGACAAATACACACATATATAACAGTAAAACGTTAACTTGCCTTGGTGGACATGTTTATTGGTCTTCCGAAGGACATTAAGTTATGTGCATGAAGAGTCAATGTCTGTGCTGTAATTTCGCGGAATGATGTCCTGATATGACAGTCCCTTTTACAGATTCTTTAAATGCATCCTATTAATGCAAGTCGTTGGTATAGCTGATGCGTTATTCTCGCCATCCTGACATTGCTCTCTCCTAACCGTCCAGGTCGTGTGTGACCTCTACTGGGTAGCTTTCACGCACTCTTGCATGCCATACACCATAGCTGTCTCCCTCGATGTTGAGTCGATACGGTTGGACTTCATGTTTATACCACGTCTGCACAATCGTTAAGGTGAAGCAACGCACGACGTATTGGTTTGGAGCTTACTTCGTGTTCTAGAGGATGTCTTTTTAGGGTTTCTATTCTCCGCTATACGTGGCCGAGTCATCGCAACTGACGCTTGCTGACGAGAGCGTACCTGCTGGGACAGCCACCAGTCCATTGTAAACCCTGTCTACGCTGAACACGTGAACATTCCGAATGACTGTTTGCATCGCCCACCTCCTGTTCCTAGTCTGATCATATAAGACACTTGCGCAGTCTAGATGATGTCCACTGTGTCTGTGGACAAGCAGCATGGTTAGATCTAATGGCTATACTATTTATAAACAGGACATTATTTTAATTCAGCACACATTGTACCTATGACTGGTGTGACAAGTATCACGTGTTGCTTCCAGAGGGGAATTGTAAGACACCAGAACCGCCCTTTGGTGGCACATATCTAGGTTGTCACGATGTCAACAACTTCTACAAACGCTGCATGGTGAAATGTAATGATGGCAAAGCATTCCTGCGTCCGGTGCCTAAGTTTTTCTCATGTGGCCCAATTGGACTTTGGAACACGGACAGCCCAATGACCACGTTCAAGTTCCCACCATGTGGAGGTGAGTTTGGACAGACATACTAATCGCACATCCAGTAATAGACACCAATTAACTACATTTATTTTATTTTACCATATTTATAAAACGCTCTTTTCAGTCTTTTAAACGTTGCTCAAAAGCGCTGTACACAATCAATAAAATGTAAATTAGACAATACAACAAATCATACAATCATTAAAATAAACTGTTCGAATAAAAAGACTGACTTTGATAAGATAAACATAAACAAATTATACACACATACACCCATATATACATTGTACATGTCATTATATTTAATAAATATACACATATATATGAGGACTCTTCGGCACTAGTAGCTCCAAAGGCCAGAACAGCCACTCACGGCGATAAACAACCCCAGTGCCAGTCAACAAACCACGGAGCACACCACGACCAACACCTAATAAGCAAACAAACCGCTAATCACCCCCCCAAGAAGCAGTCAAAACACATCCGCTCTGTGAATCAGTTATTTCTACGCATATGTTACTGTGTCAATTCAGACATGTTGTGTAGTTGTCAACTGCATAGAAGGTTCTACAGAGACATACGACATAAACATCTCAACCCAAGATCACGTCTCAATTCAGCCACCTCTCAAAACGTAATCACCTCTCAACCGACAGTCACCTCTGAAGCTAAAGGTCTCAATCCATGGTCACCTCTCGACACGCAACTGCCTCTCAATCCAATTGTGTTACTACACACACTAAGTGATTACACAATTTCCTTTCAATTACGACCTTTAACAGACAATGACTTTAGGACACGTGTGCAAGTCACAAAAATGGACAACAATTCACGTGAAGTATACGTCTCTGCAATATATACCATGACACTTGACAATTAAAGCAATTTGTAACGTATAAGAAATGCTAAATACTAATGATGATTTTAATTGTATACTACCTCCTTTTCACTCTAGATTCTGGCACAGTAAAGAAACACCTGCTGTTTGGCTGGGACTTTGATTTGGCTGATGCCTTCACCGCTGACAAAGCCAATGAAATGAAGGAACAACTTCGTCAAAAGTTTGTGTACTGGAATACAAATCTGACGACGCTACACCCTGGCACTGCCTTCTGTGCATACGTCAACTGCTCAGATGTATCTATCACCGTGACTAACCACAAAGGCAATTTCCGCATCAAGATTGACGTTGATAAAGTGGCGTAAGTTTCACTACCTTGTTTTTACTTGAACACTATCTGCAAACAGATCAAGATACACCTAATTTTACAACAGGAACAGTTTACACATTGACTGGGTAGCGCCTACGTCGATGCACCAGTACACACACTGTTCATATTGTGGATTACATACATTTTTATTTTTATATAATGCACGGATGTTTAAATGTTTATTTTAATATATATATATATATATATATATATATATATATATATATATATATATATGTGTGTGTGTGTGTGTGTATGTATGCATACAAGTAAAAAAACATTGAATAGTTGTAACTAGATTTCGCCCTATATAAGTATATTTATTTGTTTATTTATTTAGTTTATATAATGTCTTAATATATGTTGGCTGGTATAGAGTGAAGGTTGGAAAGGACTGGCCGGTATTGGAGGCCGTCGCACAAGAGGTGCTGCTTAACCATGGATTTGACCTGCACCCGGTAAGTTCCTAATGCACCAGATATGACAATGGAGCAGAACACCTCACCAGTACATTTCACCTGTGCTTGGCTACAACAACAATAAATAGACAATGTGCTAGCATGCACACACCTACATTTGCCGAAGCTGTCCACTGTGTCATTACTGTTACTGTATGTAATATTGTTACATTACTGCTGTGAAAATATATAGTAAACAATGTATTGCAATTATGCATTCAAATGTCAACTGAGAAGTTTTTGTCATTAAAGTGCCTTAGATAATCAGCATTGATCATTCACAGTGCGTGTATTCACAACAATGGCATTGCTGTGATTTGTATACTCTATTTTTTTATTCGTTATCTACACTGTCTTTCTTCTTATCCAATTGTTGTATGTATTGCACGCATTGTAAGGAACATCTGCCACTTGTGGCTTATCACCGTCATTTCAAAAACGTTGACAATATGACCAAACGTATACTCTGTACAATTTCAGTGCTTGTTTCTATAATAAATAATATGTCAACCAAAGACACTCATTATAGTAAGTGTCAACATGTTCATTGCATCATCACTGTCAGCGAAAGCTATCGTTTATATCATCACTACAACGAAACATTATATTGTCATTACTATGGTGTCATATGTGGCAACAACAACAAACTATATGTTTCAACAATATTTTAACAAGACTGCCGTGAGAAGCATCACATTTCAGATGTCATGTGGACTAGGTAGCTTGAGGGCTATCTTCAGTTTCACCTTCTATGTTTTACTTCTATTATAAACAGGGATTTATGTTATTATTTTATAACCAATGAAATGTCCCAATTATTGTTTTCAGATAATGAGTGGTGCAAGAAACATTGACCTGTGGTCATTCTGGATTAAAGAAAAGGTGTCATGTAGAGACGACCATGAGGCTGTTGGTGACACTTGTGGTATGTAATGTCAATTAATGACACAGTTCTTGACACTTATCATATAGGATGTCAATTATCAAGCAGTTGGTGACACTTCTGATATGTGATATCAATTAATAAGAACATTATTGACACTTCTTATATGTAATATCAACTATCAAGCAGTTGTTGACACATGTGGTATGTAATGTCAACTAACGAGACAGTTCTTGACACTTCTCATACGTATTGCCAAGCAACTATCAGGTGTTGATGACAAATGTTATATAAATATTTATCGGTGCACATAACCACGAATTGTTTATACTTTTCGAGTGATTATGGTTTGAACATCGCGAATGCAATAGATCTGTCTATTTAAAAGCTACGTGCAACCAAACAGTCGGCGGCATATGTATTGCAGGACTAAACACTCGCGATGTTCAAATAACAATAACTCAAAAACTAAAAACAAATCATGTGTAGATCAAGTGGCATATTTACAGACAAGGTCATTATAATTACGGTGGTATTAATAAAATATATTCCCCTACTGCAATTGCATATACAGCAACATTACATAAAGTTGATCTCATAATTATTTTCTTTATGCTAAATAAGCCATAACTCAAAACATAAAGACAATGTCTAACTATATCCAGCTCCAAATCAAGGCAAGGGTTGCTGACCACTTCACTTCAGAGTAAGCAAAACCAGAACTTAATCCACTTCCCCTGACCATACTTCAATATTGCCTTCATCTGTCCAACATCATTGTCATCACCACCATCACCATCATCATCACCATCATCACCATCACCATCACCATCACCATCACCATCACCATCACCATCACCATCACCATCACCATCACCATCACCATCACCATCACCATCACCATCATCAACATCGTCATCAAACCCATTGACCTCTTTACCTTTAACTCTTGAATTCTACACCAAATTCCAACGCGCATCCATTCCAACTGTATACCAACAACGATCTTCAACATGTTAAGTTGGTTGGTATTAGAAAGAAGAAGAATAGAACATATTATTATAACCACGGTGAGCACGATCGCAATTTCATGTTCATCTAGAAACAACAGAAACAACACCGTCTAGCCCCATGTTAAAAGATAGGACACTCTCAGCAGCATATCCTCTGGTGACGTCATTAACGACCGCTAACTGCCGCCACAAAAGAGCACAAACAAAAGCGGCCTTATAATTGTCGAGGGAGAGGATTAAAACAGTATTTGACTAGCACAGAGCTATTTTTAGAGTAAACATATAATTAAGATTTGAACAACAAAGTTTAATTTCACTTATTCTTTAAGACATTTTTAAATTTGTTTAATTTGCACACTTGTTTAAATCAATAATAAGTATATGTGGATTTGTAATATTTGTGTTTTTCAGTGAAGTGTACAGTCGGGACAGAGTACAACAATGTCACAAGAACGTGTGATGACTGCCCCATTGGGTCCTACAGAGACAACACGAACACAGGCACAGTCTGTGAACCGTGTCCGTCTAGCAAGACGACAGAGACAGCCGGCTCTACCAGTAGCAGTGACTGCATAGGTCAGACATTATCGTCATGGCGGTGTCGCAGCGTTGTCATTGCACTGTCACAGTAGTGTCACAGCAGGGTCACAGTACTATCGTAGTAGTGTCACAGCAGTGTCACAGTAATTTCATAGCAGCAGTATCACAGCACTTACAACAGTGTCACAGTAGTGTCATATAGCACTTCCACAGCAGTGTCATAACAGAGTAACAACTACTACTACTACTACTACTACTACTACTTCTACTACTGCTGCTGCTACTGCTGCTACTACTACTACTACTACTACTACTACTACTACTACTACTACTACTACTACTAAATAATTATAAGAATAAATGTTCTAACCATAAGCTGAAGTATGAACGTGTTATTCACTGTGTGTATGGTGTGAACTGTTCCAGAGAAATGTGAAGCGGGCAAATTCTACAGCCTAACCACACAAAAATGTACTCCATGTGGCAAAGGGTACTTCCAACCAGATTCTGGCCGCACCTACTGCTTGTCCTGTGCCATTGGCAAGACAACTAGCGCGAATAAAACCCAAAATGAAGCTGAATGCTTTGGTGAGTTAATTTCTTCAGATCCGTCTCATTTGGATGAAGTAATGTGCTTTTTGAAGTTCCGCTATCTCATTAAATGTTAATCACATATTCTCTTGCCCCTGCAATGGGTCTGATAAAACTTATGAAGTTGTATAAATGTATGTAATTAGCTGAGCACATGAACTAAGAGTAGAACTTGTCACGGGCACAACCCGTGTTAATTGAGTGACCGCATTACAGGCGCGGATTGTTTAACAAATAATGCACCCGTCAAGCAAAGGTTTAATACTTGTTAACTAAAAGACAAGTTCTGAAAGTAATCAAGTAATAATGTACAATAAGCTACACACGGCAAACATAGGGAAAGACTGGAATATCGCATTATTTAATTCAAGTACGTAGGAAGCGCCACAAGGTAAAAATTCCTTCTATATGTTCAATACTTTGAAAAGAACCGTATAAATCTGAATCTGAACTCAACCGAAGCACGCAAAATCAAAAACCAAATTACCACTGCCTTTCCCTTCCATGGTAGGAAACTCACTCTTGCAAACAATGGAAACTACTTTTTGGTTACATATACACCTGTTTATGTCACCAGACGACTGTCCCCACGGCAAGGAGTTGAAGTCTGATGGACAATGTGTCAAATGTGAGATTGGCACATACCGGAAGAAAGACGTGGAGCCAGTGTGCACTCCTTGCCCCAGAGATAGGACTACGCAAGGGACCGGAAGTGAGAAAGAGACGGATTGCTCGCTGGGTGAGTCCAGACATAGTCTTGATTAACCAGGCGCCGAGAGATGGCACCAATTT
>CAXIVS010000063.1:0-69652 GCA_964035775.1 Osedax frankpressi
GTTGCTAGGAAATAATTCGAAGCTTAAACCATCTTTATTATATCAGTTCTGATCAGTCATATAGCGTGAGAAATAGCTGGAACAATCGTCTAAGTAAAACGTTTCGAATGCGTTCTCATTTTTGTGAGAACTGTAACATTCAAACTAATGTCCATTCGCACTTGTTATGATAGATATATTAATGTCAAGCTATCATTGATTGTCCAGGTTATATTGCACGAAATGGCTACACTCGTTAAAAACAAGACTTCACCCACTGTCGAATGACTGTTCCGCGTCGCCAGACTTCAAATCGTCGTGCCTGGTCGGTCAGTACTGGTGCCAGATGTTGTCGGCCATGTGTCTCTGTATCTTCACCAGGCGCAGACACCTGAGGAAAAACAATAAAAGAGCGTTACAATGTGCACGGTGATTAACAATGTTGAAACCAGTAGACGCAATTCTTACACATGCCTACATCCCTTCACCTACTGGCGTCAAATGCGTAAATCCCACAGCGATGCGATCGATATTGCATTAAAGAAACTGGTATATCTTGCCAGCATTCGGCTGCGCGGCACAGAAATGGCGGCAAACCGGAAGAGGCATTCCTACTGTTACGTCACGACAATACGGCAAACGCGCCATTTTCGTTTCTGGCGACGTCAGATTTCAAGATGGCGACGCCGTTGATTTAGGCAAACTGAGGGGACCGCTTTCTCCCGTCTACTTCTTTCTTTCAATGTATGCACCCTGCGCGTGGGGATGTTGTTATCATGTACACGCATAGGATTACCGTGTTATTATGGTACAGCGGTCTGTGCGACATTCGCGTACTTTTTATGTACAATGCATGTTAATATGCGTGGCATAAAGCACCGATTATATTCAACAATGTCAGACTCTGTCCATCGATTTTTATATCAAGTATATCAGGTCTGCTGCGGCGTCCGCGTGTATTAAACCCGGCCCGTCGGCTTGCCAGTTTGATGCGCTAACCATTACACTACACGCGCCTTTCTCTCGTAATGAATGAAGTTTTAAGTGTGTGAACAAATGAGATGGGTTTGCTATCTACGCAAGTGCCTAATTCTTGTCGCAAATGGCACAGAATTCATACTCTTGTTCTCATTCACATGGCGCATTGCACTTTTCGATGAGTTGTCAATGTTTCCTCAAGCTTTCCACCTATGCGTATGCAAATAGAAGTTTGGGCAGTATCTAATTTAACATTCGTACTGCTGAGCTTCACGATACTAAACTTAACGACAAAAGTTCCCTTCAAAGTGTTGGAACTCTACTCTCTGCGATATGGAACCCTAAAACATGGTAACGGCGAGGCGATGCCATACACGACGTTCGTTCGCATAAATATTTACTCTGTAATGTAATACTCTTTGTAGGGCGTACAATTTGTGGAGCCAGCTCAATATCAATGATGATATGATGCGACTATTGCCTCTTAATTGCTTTGCGATTTGGTTTTCATACGGAACTTGCGAAATATCTGCTCTTTCGTTTCAGGTCTTCCTATTTGAGTCCGAATTGTGAGCGACACAACACATCTCAGAACACGACGCGACAAAATTGGTGCACCGCACGCAAATCTAGGATATCATATCGTAATTGTCTGGGTAGTTTGGAAAAAACTATTTATTTTTTCGTATGGCATTTCGCCATGACTGCAATGTCTAGGTTTTGGCGTTACTTGTTTGTCGGCATAGCGCTCATGGCATTGCCAAAGACCTGGCCTGTTGGCATTGATCACTGTAGCGTATGTGATTGTTTCCATGGCAATGTTTCAAAATATGAAGCCGATCTACGCTACTACCTAGGTACAAATTTGCGTGCCGAAAAATGTGTGATTGCAATAAACATTGGTCTCAAATCCTCGAATGATCTCTACACTTGTTTCAAATGTGACCCCGTGAGTTAAACAATAGCAAAGAATGAGACACTTGTGTAGGTTGCCTTCGCCTGTTGCTTCCTCAACGTACTGTTTCCCGTCGAGATTAGTGTGTTGTGCTTGGTGTCATGACGGGGAAGGAGTCACCTACTCAACTGTATTGAGTTGGTGTGTGTGTGTGTGTGTGTGTGTGTGTGTGTGTGTGTGTGTGTGTGTGTGTGTGTGTGTGTGTGTGTGTGCGCGCGCGCGCGCGATAATGTGTGTAACATTCTCACGAATGATGCTTATGCATATAAATGTTAAGATATTTACTGCGATGCGACATCGGCCTCTTACATAAGTTTCGTTTCGTGTGCCTTATTTTAGCATCATATTTTGACATAACTTAATTTGATATACAGTAATTAATGTAGCTAAGTTGTCTTGGTGCAACAGAAGCTCGCTCACAAGGTGATATGTATTGGTGAACATGTTACTGGCATAGTTGGCTGCTTTGCTCTTTATCCATGCACCCAATTTACTTCGTTATACTATAAGTAAAGCACATTCGGAGAAACACGTAAAACTGGCAGACATTGCTAGGCCCAAAAAATCACAACCTGAAATGGTTGCTAGGAAATAATTCGAAGCTTAAACCATCTGCATTATATCAGTTCTGATCAGTCATATAGCGTGAGAAATAGCTGGAACAATCGTCTAAGTAAAACGTTTCGAATGTGTTCTCATTTTTGTGAGAACTGTAACATTCAAACTAATGTCCATTCGCACTTGTTATGATAGATATATTAATGTCAAGCTATCATTGATTGTCCAGGTTATATTGCACGAAATGGCTACACTCGTTAAAAACAAGACTTCACCCACTGTCGAATGACTGTTCCGCGTCGCCAGACTTCAAATCGTCGTGCCTGGTCGGTCAGTACTGGTGCCAGATGTTGTCGGCCATGTGTCTCTGTATCTTCACCAGGCGCAGACACCTGAGAAAAAACAATAAAAGAGCGTTACAATGTGCACGGTGATTAACAATGTTGAAACCAGTAGACGCAATTCTTACACATGCCTACATCCCTTCACCTACTGGCGTCAAATGCGTAAATCCCACAGCGATGCGATCGAGATTGCATTAAAGAAACTGGTATATCTTGCCAGCATTCGGCTGCGCGGCACAGAAATGGCGGCAAACCGGAAGAGGCATTCCTACTGTTACGTCACGACAATACGGCAAACGCGCCCTTTTCGTTTCTGGCGACGTCAGATTTCAAGATGGCGACGCCGTTGATTTAGGCAAACTGAGGGGACCGCTTTCTCCCGTCTACTTCTTTCTTTCAATGTATGCACCCTGCGCGTGGGGATGTTGTTATCATGTACACGCATAGGATTACCGTGTTATTATGGTACAGCGGTCTGTGCGACATTCGCGTACTTTTTATGTACAATGCATGTTAATATGCGTGGCATAAAGCACCGATTATATTCAACAATGTCAGACTCTGTCCATCGATTTTTATATCAAGTATATCAGGTCTGCTGCGGCGTCCGCGTGTATTAAACCCGGCCCGTCGGCTTGCCAGTTTGATGCGCTAACCATTACACTACACGCGCCTTTCTCTCGTAATGAATGAAGTTTTAAGTGTGTGAACAAATGAGATGGGTTTGCTATCTACGCAAGTGCCTAATTCTTGTCGCAAATGGCACAGAATTCATACTCTTGTTCTCATTCACATGGCGCATTGCACTTTTCGATGAGTTGTCAATGTTTCCTCAAGCTTTCCACCTATGCGTATGCAAATAGAAGTTTGGGCAGTATCTAATTTAACATTCGTACTGCTGAGCTTCACGATACTAAACATAACGACAAAAGTTCCCATCAAAGTGTTGGAACTCTACTCTCTGCGATATGGAACCCTAAAACATGGTAACGGCGAGGCGATGCCATACACGACGTTCGTTCGCATAAATATTTACTCTGTAATGTAATACTCTTTGTAGGGCGTACAATTTGTGGAGCCAGCTCAATATCAATGATGATATGATGCGACTATTGCCTCTAAATTGCTTTGCGATTTGGTTTTCATACGGAACTTGCGAAATATCTGCTCTTTCGTTTCAGGTCTTCCTATTTGAATCCGAATTGTGAGCGACACAACACATCTCAGAACACGACGCGACAAAATTGGTGCACCGCACGCAAATCTAGGATATCATATCGTAATTGTCTGGGTAGTTTGGAAAAAACTATTTATTTTTTCGTATGGCATTTCGCCATGACTGCAATGTCTAGGTTTTGGCGTTACTTGTTTGTCGGCATAGCGCTCATGGCATTGCCAAAGACCTGGCCTGTTGGCATTGATCACTGTAGCGTATGTGATTGTTTCCATGGCAATGTTTCAAAATATGAAGCCGATCTACGCTACTACCTAGGTACAAATTTACGTGCCGAAAAATGTTTGATTGCAATAAACATTGGTCTCAAATCCTCGAATGATCTCTACACTTGTTTCAAATGTGACCCCGTGAGTTAAACAATAGCAAAGAATGAGACACTTGTGTAGGTTGCCTTCGCCTGTTGCTTCCTCAACGTACTGTTTCCCGTCGAGATTAGTGTGTTGTGCTTGGTGTCATGACGGGCAAGGAGTCACCTACTCAACTGTATTGAGTTGGTGTGTGTGTGTGTGTGTGTGTGTGTGTGTGTGTGTGTGTGTGTGTGTGTGTGTGTGTGTGTGTGTGTGTGTGTGTGTGTGTGTGAGTGTGTGTGTGTGTGTGTGTGTGTGTGTGTGTGTGTGTGTGTGTGTGTGTGTGTGTGTGTGTGTGTGTGTGTGTGTGTGTGTGTGCGCGCGCGCGATAATGTGTGTGACATTCTCACGAATGATGCTTATGCATATAAATGTTAAGATATTTACTGCGATGCGATATCGGCCTCTTACATAAGTTTCGTTTCGTGTGCCTTATTTTAGCATCATATTTTGACATAACTTAATTTGATATACAGTAATTAATGTAGCTAAGTTGTCTTGGTGCAACAGAAGCTCGCTCACAAGGTGATGTGTATTGGTGAACATGTTACTGGCATAGTTGGCTGCTTTGCTCTTTATCCATGCACCAAATTTACTTCGTTATACTATAAGTATAAAAAAACTACTCAACTGTGTGTTGGTGTGTGTGTGTGTGAGTGTGTGCGCGCGCGATAATGTGTGTGACATTCTCACGAATGATGCTAATGCATATAAATGTTAAGATATTTACTGCGATGCGATATCGGCCTCTTACATAAGTTTCGTTTCGTGTGCCTTATTTTAGCATCATATTTTGACATAACTTAATTTGATATACAGTAATTAATGTAGCTAAGTTGTCTTGGTGCAACAGAAGCTCGCTCACAAGGTGATGTGTATTGGTGAACATGTTACTGGCATAGTTGGCTGCTTTGGTCTTTATCCATGCACCCAATTTACTTCGTTATACTATAGGTATATAAAAACTACTCAACTGTGTGTTGGTGTGTGTGTGTGTGTGAGTGTGTGCGCGCGCGATAATGTGTGTGACATTCTCGCGAATGATGCTTATGCATATAAATGTTAAGATATTTACTACGATGCGATATCGGCCTCTTACATAAGTTTCGTTTCGTGTGCCTTATTTTAGCATCATATTTTGACATAATTTAATTTGATATACAGTAATTAATGTAGCTAAGTTGTCTTGGTGCAACAGAAGCTCGCTCACAAGGTGATGTGTATTGGTGAACATGTTACTGGCATAGTTGGCTGCTTTGCTCTTTATCCATGCACCCAATTTACTTCGTTATACTATAAGTATATAAAAAATACTCAACTGTGTGTTGGTGTGTGTGTGTGTGAGTGTGCGCGCGCGATAATGTGTGTGACATTCTCGCGAATGATGCTTATGCATATAAATGTTAAGATATTTACTACGATGCGATATCGGCCTCTTACATAAGTTTCGTTTCGTGTGCCTTATTTTAGCATCATATTTTGACATAACTTAATTTGATATACAGTAATTAATGTAGCTAAGTTGT
Source organism: Osedax frankpressi (assembly GCA_964035775.1). Lineage (NCBI taxonomy): Eukaryota > Metazoa > Annelida > Polychaeta > Sabellida > Siboglinidae > Osedax > Osedax frankpressi. The sequence continues at coordinate 5,925 of CAXIVS010000063.1, forward strand.
CTTGGTGCAACAGAAGCTCGCTCACAAGGTGATGTGTATTGGTGAACATGTTACTGGCATAGTTGGCTGCTTTGCTCTTTATTCATGCACCCAATTTACTTCGTTATACTATAAGTAAAGCACATTCGGTGAAACACGTAAAACTGGCAGACATTGCTAGGCCCAAAAAAGCACCACCTGAAGTGGTTGCTAGGAAATAATTCGAAGCTTAAACCATCTTCATTATATCAGTTCTGATCAGTCATATAGCGTGATAAATAGCTGGAACAATCGTCTAAGTAAAACGTTTCGAATGCGTTCTCATTTTTGTGAGAACTGTAACATTCAAACTAATGTCCATTCGCACTTGTTATGATAGATATATTAATGTCAAGCTATCATTGATTGTCCAGGTTATATTGCACGAAATGGCTACACTCGTTAAAAACAAGACTTCACCCACTGTCGAATGACTGTTCCGCGTCGCCAGACTTCAAATCGTCGTGCCTGGTCGGTCAGTACTGGTGCCAGATGTTGTCGGCCAATGTCTCTGTATCTTCACCAGGCGCAGACACCTGAGGAAAAACAATAAAAGAGCGTTACAATGTGCACGGTGATTAACAATGTTGAAACCAGTAGACGCAATTCTTACACATGCCTACATCCCTTCACCTACTGGCGTCAAATGCGTAAATCCCACAGCGATGCGATCGATATTGCATTAAAGAAACTGGTATATCTTGCCAGCATTCGGCTGCGCGGCAAAGAAATGGCGGCAAACCGGAAGAGGCATTCCTACTGTTACGTCACGACAATACGGCAAACGCGCCATTTTCGTTTCTGGCGACGTCAGATTTCAAGATGGCGACGCCGTTGATTTAGGCAAACTGAGGGGACCGCTTTCTCCCGTCTACTTCTTTCTTTCAATGTATGCACCCTGCGCGTGGGGATGTTGTTATCATGTACACGCATAGGATTACCGTGTTATTATGGTACAGCGGTCTGTGCGACATTCGCGTACTTTTTATGTACAATGCATGTTAATATGCGTGGCATAAAGCACCGATTATATTCAACAATGTTAGACTCTGTCCATCGATTTTTATATCAAGTATATCAGGTCTGCTGCGGCGTCCGCGTGTATTAAACCCGGCCGGTCGGCTTGCCACTTTGATGCGCTAACCATTACACTACACGCGCCTTTCTCTCGTAATGAAGTTTTAAGTGTATGAACAAATGAGATGGGTTTGCTATCTACGCAAGTGCCTAATTCTTGTCGCAAATGGCACAGAATTCATACTCTTGTTCTCATTCACATGGCGCATTGCACTTTTCGATGAGTTGCCAATGTTTCCTCAAGCTTTCCACCTATGCGTATGCAAATAGAAGTTTGGGCAGTATCTAATTTAACATTCGTACTGCTGAGCTTCACGATACTAAACTTAACGACAAATGTTCCCTTATAAGTGTTGGCACTCCACTCTCTGCGATATGGAACCCTAAAACATGGTAACGGCGAGGCGATGCCATACACGGCGTTCGTTCGTATAAATATTTACTCTGTAATGTAATACTCTTTGTAGGGCGTACAATTTGTGGAGCCAGCTCAATATCAATGATGATATGATGCGACTATTGCCTCTTAATTGCTTTGCGATTTGGTTTTCATACGGAACTTGCGAAATATCTGCTCTTTCGTTTCAGGTCTTCCTATTTGAGTCCGAATTGTGAGCGACACAACACATCTCAGAACACGACGCGACAAAATTGGTGCACCGCACGCAAATCTAGGATATCATATCGTAATTGTCTGGGTAGTTTGGAAAAAACTATTTATTTTTTCGTATGGCATTTCGCCATGACTGCAATGTCTAGGTTTTGGCGTTACTTGTTTGTCGGCATAGCGCTCATGGCATTGCCAAAGACCTGGCCTCTTGGCATTGATCACTGTAGCGTATGTGATTGTTTCCATGGCAATGTTTCAAAATATGAAGCCGATCTACGCTACTACCTAGGTACAAATTTGCGTGCCGAAAAATGTGTGATTGCAATAAACATTGGTCTCAAATCCTCGAATGATCTCTACACTTGTTTCAAATGTGAGTTAAACAATAGCAAAGAATGAGACACTTGTGTAGGTTGCCTTCGCCTGTTGCTTCCTCAACGTACTGTTTCCCGTCGAGATTAGTGTGTTGTGCTTGGTGTCATGACGGGCAAGGAGTCACCTACTCAACTGTATTGAGTTGGTGTGTGTGTGTGTGTGTGTGTGCGTGTGCGTGTGCGTGTGCGTGTGCGTGTGCGTGTGCGTGTGCGTGTGCGTGTGCGTGTGCGTGTGCGTGTGCGTGTGCGTGTGCGTGTGCGTGTGCGTGTGCGTGTGCGTGCGCGTGCGCGTGCGCGTGCGTGTGTGTGTGTGTGTGCGCGCGCGCGCGATAATGTGTGTGACATTCTCACGAATGATGCTTATGCATATAAATGTTAAGATATTTACTGCGATGCGATATCGGCCTCTTACATAAGTTTCGTTTCGTGTGCCTTATTTTAGCATCATATTTTGACATAACTTAATTTGATATACAGTAATTAATGTAGCTAAGTTGTCTTGGTGCAACAGAAGCTCGCTCACAAGGTGATGTGTATTGGTGAACATGTTACTGGCATAGTTGGCTGCTTTGGTCTTTATCCATGCACCCAATTTACTTCGTTATACTATAGGTATATAAAAACTACTCAACTGTGTGTTGGTGTGTGTGTGTGTGTGAGTGTGCGCGCGCGATAATGTTTGTGATATTCTCGCGAATGATGCTTATGCATATAAATGTTAAGATATTTACTACGATGCGATATTGGCCTCTTACATAAGTTTCGTTTCGTGTGCCTTATTTTAGCATCATATTTTGACATAACTTAATTTGATATACAGTAATTAATGTAGCTAAGTTGTCTTGGTGCAACAGAAGCTCGCTCACAAGGTGATGTGTATTGGTGAACATGTTACTGGCATAGTTGGCTGCTTTGCTCTTTATTCATGCACCCAATTTACTTCGTTATACTATAAGTAAAGCACATTCGGTGAAACACGTAAAACTGGCAGACATTGCTAGGCCCAAAAAAGCACCACCTGAAGTGGTTGCTAGGAAATTATTCGAAGCTTAAACCATCTTCATTATATCAGTTCTGATCAGTCATATAGCGTGAGAAATAGCTGGAACAATCGTCTAAGTAAAACGTTTCGAATGCGTTCTCATTTTTGTGAGAACTGTAACATTCAAACTAATGTCCATTCGCACTTGTTATGATAGATATATTAATGTCAAGCTATCATTGATTGTCCAGGTTATATTGCACGAAATGGCTACACTCGTTAAAAACAAGACTTCACCCACTGTCGAATGACTGTTCCGCGTCGCCAGACTTCAAATCGTCGTGCCTGGTCGGTCAGTACTGGTTCCAGATGTTGTCGGCCATGTGTCTCTGTATCTTCACCAGGCGCAGACACCTGAGGAAAAACAATAAAAGAGCGTTACAATGTGCACGGTGATTAACAATGTTGAAACCAGTAGACGCAAGTCTTACACATGCCTACATCCCTTCACCTACTGGCATCAAATGCGTAAATCCCACAGCGATGCGATCGATATTGCATTAAAGAAACTGGTATATCTTGCCAGCATTCGGCTGCGCGGCACAGAAATGGCGGCAAACCGGAAGAGGCATTCCTACTGTTACGTCACGACAATACGGCAAACGCGCCATTTTCGTTTCTGGCGACGTCAGATTTCAAGATGGCGACGCCGTTGATTTAGGCAAACTGAGGGGACCGCTTTCTCCCGTCTACTTCTTTCTTTCAATGTATGCACCCTGCGCGTGGGGATGTTGTTATCATGTACACGCATAGGATTACCATGTTATTATGGTACAGCGGTCTGTGCGACATTCGCGTACTTTTTATGTACAATGCATGTTAATATGCGTGGCATAAAGCACCGATTATATTCAACAATGTCAGACTCTGTCCATCGATTTTTATATCAAGTATATCAGGTCTGCTGCGGCGTCCGCGTGTATTAAACCCGGCCCGTCGGCTTGCCAGTTTGATGCGCTAACCATTACACTACACGCGCCTTTCTCTCGTAATGAATGAAGTTTTAAGTGTGTGAACAAATGAGATGGGTTTGCTATCTACGCAAGTGCCTAATTCTTGTCGCAAATGGCACAGAATTCATACTCTTGTTCTCATTCACATGGCGCATTGCACTTTTCGATGAGTTGTCAATGTTTCCTCAAGCTTTCCACCTATGCGTATGCAAATAGAAGTTTGGGCAGTATCTAATTTAACATTCGTACTGCTGAGCTTCACGATACTAAACTTAACGACAAAAGTTCCCTTCAAAGTGTTGGAACTCTACTCTCTGCGATATGGAACCCTAAAACATGGTAACGGCGAGGCGATGCCATACACGACGTTCGTTCGCATAAATATTTACTCTGTAATGTAATACTCTTTGTAGGGCGTACAATTTGTGGAGCCAGCTCAATATCAATGATGATATGATGCGACTATTGCCTCTTAATTGCTTTGCGATTTGGTTTTCATACGGAACTTGCGAAATATCTGCTCTTTCGTTTCAGGTCTTCCTATTTGAGTCCGAATTGTGAGCGACACAACACATCTCAGAACACGACGCGACAAAATTGGTGCACCGCACGCAAATCTAGGATATCATATCGTAATTGTCTGGGTAGTTTGGAAAAAACTATTTATTTTTTCGTATGGCATTTCGCCATGACTGCAATGTCTAGGTTTTGGCGTTACTTGTTTGTCGGCATAGCGCTCATGGCATTGCCAAAGACCTGGCCTCTTGGCATTGATCACTGTAGCGTATGTGATTGTTTCCATGGCAATGTTTCAAAATATGAAGCCGATCTACGCTACTACCTAGGTACAAATTTGCGTGCCGAAAAATGTGTGATTGCAATAAACATTGGTCTCAAATCCTCGAATGATCTCTACACTTGTTTCAAATGTGAGTTAAACAATAGCAAAGAATGAGACACTTGTGTAGGTTGCCTTCGCCTGTTGCTTCCTCAACGTACTGTTTCCCGTCGAGATTAGTGTGTTGTGCTTGGTGTCATGACGGGCAAGGAGTCACCTACTCAACTGTATTGAGTTGGTGTGTGTGTGTGTGTGTGTGTGCGTGTGCGTGTGCGTGTGCGTGTGCGTGTGCGTGTGCGTGTGCGTGTGCGTGTGCGTGTGCGTGTGCGTGTGCGTGTGCGTGTGCGTGCGCGTGCGCGTGCGCGTGCGCGTGCGTGTGTGTGTGTGCGCGCGCGCGATAATGTGTGTGACATTCTCACGAATGATGCTTATGCATATAAATGTTAAGATATTTACTGCGATGCGATATCGGCCTCTTACATAAGTTTCGTTTCGTGTGCCTTATTTTAGCATCATATTTTGACATAACTTAATTTGATATACAGTAATTAATGTAGCTAAGTTGTCTTGGTGCAACAGAAGCTCGCTCACAAGGTGATGTGTATTGGTGAACATGTTACTGGCATAATTGGCTGCTTTGGTCTTTATCCATGCACCCAATTTACTTCGTTATACTATAAGTATATAAAAACTACTCAACTGTGTGTTGGTGTGTGTGTGTGTGTGTGTGAGTGTGCGCGCGCGATAATGTTTGTGATATTCTCGCGAATGATGCTTATGCATATAAATGTTAAGATATTTACTACGATGCGATATTGGCCTCTTACATAAGTTTCGTTTCGTGTGCCTTATTTTAGCATCATATTTTGACATAACTTAATTTGATATACAGTAATTAATGTAGCTAAGTTGTCTTGGTGCAACAGAAGCTCGCTCACAAGGTGATGTGTATTGGTGAACATGTTACTGGCATAGTTGGCTGCTTTGCTCTTTATTCATGCACCCAATTTACTTCGTTATACTATAAGTAAAGCACATTCGGTGAAACACGTAAAACTGGCAGACATTGCTAGGCCCAAAAAAGCACCACCTGAAGTGGTTGATAGGAAATTATTCGAAGCTTAAACCATCTTCATTATATCAGTTCTGATCAGTCATATAGCGTGAGAAATAGCTGGAACAATCGTCTAAGTAAAACGTTTCGAATGCGTTCTCATTTTTGTGAGAACTGTAACATTCAAACTAATGTCCATTCGCACTTGTTATGATAGATATATTAATGTCAAGCTATCATTGATTGTCCAGGTTATATTGCACGAAATGGCTACACTCGTTAAAAACAAGACTTCACCCACTGTCGAATGACTGTTCCGCGTCGCCAGACTTCAAATCGTCGTGCCTGGTCGGTCAGTACTGGTTCCAGATGTTGTCGGCCATGTGTCTCTGTATCTTCACCAGGCGCAGACACCTGAGGAAAAACAATAAAAGAGCGTTACAATGTGCACGGTGATTAACAATGTTGAAACCAGTAGACGCAAGTCTTACACATGCCTACATCCCTTCACCTACTGGCATCAAATGCGTAAATCCCACAGCGATGCGATCGATATTGCATTAAAGAAACTGGTATATCTTGCCAGCATTCGGCTGCGCGGCACAGAAATGGCGGCAAACCGGAAGAGGCATTCCTACTGTTACGTCACGACAATACGGCAAACGCGCCATTTTCGTTTCTGGCGACGTCAGATTTCAAGATGGCGACGCCGTTGATTTAGGCAAACTGAGGGGACCGCTTTCTCCCGTCTACTTCTTTCTTTCAATGTATGCACCCTGCGCGTGGGGATGTTGTTATCATGTACACGCATAGGATTACCATGTTATTATGGTACAGCGGTCTGTGCGACATTCGCGTACTTTTTATGTACAATGCATGTTAATATGCGTGGCATAAAGCACCGATTATATTCAACAATGTCAGACTCTGTCCATCGATTTTTATATCAAGTATATCAGGTCTGCTGCGGCGTCCGCGTGTATTAAACCCGGCCCGTCGGCTTGCCAGTTTGATGCGCTAACCATTACACTACACGCGCCTTTCTCTCGTAATGAATGAAGTTTTAAGTGTGTGAACAAATGAGATGGGTTTGCTATCTACGCAAGTGCCTAATTCTTGTCGCAAATGGCACAGAATTCATACTCTTGTTCTCATTCACATGGCGCATTGCACTTTTCGATGAGTTGTCAATGTTTCCTCAAGCTTTCCACCTATGCGTATGCAAATAGAAGTTTGGGCAGTATCTAATTTAACATTCGTACTGCTGAGCTTCACGATACTAAACTTAACGACAAATGTTCCCTTAAAAGTGTTGGCACTCCACTCTCTGCGATATGGAACCCTAAAACATGGTAACGGCGAGGCGATGCCATACACGACGTTCGTTCGCATAAATATTTACTCTGTAATGTAATACTCTTTGTAGGGCGTACAATTTGTGGAGCCAGCTCAATATCAATGATGATATGATGCGACTATTGCCTCTTAATTGCTTTGCGATTTGGTTTTCATACGGAACTTGCGAAATATCTGCTCTTTCGTTTCAGGTCTTCCTATTTGAGTCCGAATTGTGAGCGACACAACACATCTCAGAACACGACGCGACAAAATTGGTGCACCGCACGCAAATCTAGGATATCATATCGTAATTGTCTGGGTAGTTTGGAAAAAACTATTTATTTTTTCGTATGGCATTTCGCCATGACTGCAATGTCTAGGTTTTGGCGTTACTTGTTTGTCGGCATAGCGCTCATGGCATTGCCAAAGACCTGGCCTCTTGGCATTGATCACTGTAGCGTATGTGATTGTTTCCATGGCAATGTTTCAAAATATGAAGCCGATCTACGCTATTACCTAGGTACAAATTTGCGTGCCGAAAAATGTGTGATTGCAATAAACATTGGTCTCAAATCCTCGAATGATCTCTACACTTGTTTCAAATGTGAGTTAAACAATAGCAAAGAATGAGACACTTGTGTAGGTTGCCTTCGCCTGTTGCTTCCTCAACGTACTGTTTCCCGTCGAGATTAGTGTGTTGTGCTTGGTGTCATGACGGGCAAGGAGTCACCTACTCAACTGTATTGAGTTGGTGTGTGTGTGTGTGTGTGTGTGTGTGTGTGTGTGTGTGCGTGTGCGTGTGCGTGTGCGTGTGCGTGTGCGTGCGCGTGCGCGTGCGCGTGCGTGTGTGTGTGTGCGCGCGCGCGCGATAATGTGTGTGACATTCTCACGAATGATGCTTATGCATATAAATGTTAAGATATTTACTGCGATGCGATATCGGCCTCTTACATAAGTTTCGTTTCGTGTGCCTTATTTTAGCATCATATTTTGACATAACTTAATTTGATATACAGTAATTAATGTAGCTAAGTTGTCTTGGTGCAACAGAAGCTCGCTCACAAGGTGATGTGTATTGGTGAACATGTTACTGGCATAGTTGGCTGCTTTGGTCTTTATCCATGCACCCAATTTACTTCGTTATACTATAAGTATATAAAAACTACTCAACTGTGTGTTGGTGTGTGTGTGTGTGTGTGAGTGTGCGCGCGCGATAATGTTTGTGATATTCTCGCGAATGATGCTTATGCATATAAATGTTAAGATATTTACTACGATGCGATATTGGCCTCTTACATAAGTTTCGTTTCGTGTGCCTTATTTTAGCATCATATTTTGACATAACTTAATTTGATATACAGTAATTAATGTAGCTAAGTTGTCTTGGTGCAACAGAAGCTCGCTCACAAGGTGATGTGTATTGGTGAACATGTTACTGGCATAGTTGGCTGCTTTGCTCTTTATTCATGCACCCAATTTACTTCGTTATACTATAAGTAAAGCACATTCGGTGAAACACGTAAAACTGGCAGACATTGCTAGGCCCAAAAAAGCACCACCTGAAGTGGTTGCTAGGAAATTATTCGAAGCTTAAACCATCTTCATTATATCAGTTCTGATCAGTCATATAGCGTGAGAAATAGCTGGAACAATCGTCTAAGTAAAACGTTTCGAATGCGTTCTCATTTTTGTGAGAACTGTAACATTCAAACTAATGTCCATTCGCACTTGTTATGATAGATATATTAATGTCAAGCTATCATTGATTGTCCAGGTTATATTGCACGAAATGGCTACACTCGTTAAAAACAAGACTTCACCCACTGTCGAATGACTGTTCCGCGTCGCCAGACTTCAAATCGTCGTGCCTGGTCGGTCAGTACTGGTTCCAGATGTTGTCGGCCATGTGTCTCTGTATCTTCACCAGGCGCAGACACCTGAGGAAAAACAATAAAAGAGCGTTACAATGTGCACGGTGATTAACAATGTTGAAACCAGTAGACGCAAGTCTTACACATGCCTACATCCCTTCACCTACTGGCATCAAATGCGTAAATCCCACAGCGATGCGATCGATATTGCATTAAAGAAACTGGTATATCTTGCCAGCATTCGGCTGCGCGGCACAGAAATGGCGGCAAACCGGAAGAGGCATTCCTACTGTTACGTCACGACAATACGGCAAACGCGCCATTTTCGTTTCTGGCGACGTCAGATTTCAAGATGGCGACGCCGTTGATTTAGGCAAACTGAGGGGACCGCTTTCTCCCGTCTACTTCTTTCTTTCAATGTATGCACCCTGCGCGTGGGGATGTTGTTATCATGTACACGCATAGGATTACCGTGTTATTATGGTACAGCGGTCTGTGCGACATTCGCGTACTTTTTATGTACAATGCATGTTAATATGCGTGGCATAAAGCACCGATTATATTCAACAATGTCAGACTCTGTCCATCGATTTTTATATCAAGTATATCAGGTCTGCTGCGGCGTCCGCGTGTATTAAACCCGGCCCGTCGACTTGCCAGTTTGATGCGCTAACCATTACACTACACGCGCCTTTCTCTCGTAATGAATGAAGTTTTAAGTGTGTGAACAAATGAGATGGGTTTGCTATCTACGCAAGTGCCTAATTCTTGTCGCAAATGGCACAGAATTCATACTCTTGTTCTCATTCACATGGCGCATTGCACTTTTCGATGAGTTGTCAATGTTTCCTCAAGCTTTCCACCTATGCGTATGCAAATAGAAGTTTGGGCAGTATCTAATTTAACATTCGTACTGCTGAGCTTCACGATACTAAACTTAACGACAAAAGTTCCCTTCAAAGTGTTGGAACTCTACTCTCTGCGATATGGAACCCTAAAACATGGTAACGGCGAGGCGATGCCATACACGACGTTCGTTCGCATAAATATTTACTCTGTAATGTAATACTCTTTGTAGGGCGTACAATTTGTGGAGCCAGCTCAATATCAATGATGATATGATGCGACTATTGCCTCTTAATTGCTTTGCGATTTGGTTTTCATACGGAACTTGCGAAATATCTCCTCTTTCGTTTCAGGTCTTCCTATTTGAGTCCGAATTGTGAGCGACACAACACATCTCAGAACACGACGCGACAAAATTGGTGCAACGCACGCAAATCTAGGATATCATATCGTAATTGTCTGGGTAGTTTGGAAAAAACTATTTATTTTTTCGTATGGCATTTCGCCATGACTGCAATGTCTAGGTTTTGGCGTTACTTGTTTGTCGGCATAGCGCTTATGGCATTGCCAAAGACCTGGCCTCTTGGCATTGATCACTGTAGCGTATGTGATTGTTTCCATGGCAATGTTTCAAAATATGAAGCCGATCTACGCTATTACCTAGGTACAAATTTGCGTGCCGAAAAATGTGTGATTGCAATAAACATTGGTCTCAAATCCTCGAATGATCTCTACACTTGTTTCAAATGTGAGTTAAACAATAGCAAAGAATGAGACACTTGTGTAGGTTGCCTTCGCCTGTTGCTTCCTCAACGTACTGTTTCCCGTCGAGATTAGTGTGTTGTGCTTGGTGTCATGACGGGCAAGGAGTCACCTACTCAACTGTATTGAGTTGGTGTGTGTGTGTGTGTGTGTGTGTGTGTGTGTGCGTGTGCGTGTGCGTGTGCGTGTGCGTGTGCGTGTGCGTGTGCGTGTGCGTGTGCGTGTGCGTGTGCGTGCGCGTGCGCGTGCGCGTGCGTGTGTGTGTGTGCGCGCGCGCGCGATAATGTGTGTGACATTCTCACGAATGATGCTTATGCATATAAATGTTAAGATATTTACTGCGATGCGATATCGGCCTCTTACATAAGTTTCGTTTCGTGTGCCTTATTTTAGCATCATATTTTGACATAACTTAATTTGATATACAGTAATTAATGTAGCTAAGTTGTCTTGGTGCAACAGAAGCTCGCTCACAAGGTGATGTGTATTGGTGAATATGTTACTGGCATAGTTGGCTGCTTTGGTCTTTATCCATGCACCCAATTTACTTCGTTATACTATAAGTATATAAAAACTACTCAACTGTGTGTTGGTGTGTGTGTGTGTGTGTGAGTGTGCGCGCGCGATAATGTTTGTGATATTCTCGCGAATGATGCTTATGCATATAAATGTTAAGATATTTACTACGATGCGATATTGGCCTCTTACATAAGTTTCGTTTCGTGTGCCTTATTTTAGCATCATATTTTGACATAACTTAATTTGATATACAGTAATTAATGTAGCTAAGTTGTCTTGGTGCAACAGAAGCTCGCTCACAAGGTGATGTGTATTGGTGAACATGTTACTGGCATAGTTGGCTGCTTTGCTCTTTATTCATGCACCCAATTTATTTCGTTATACTATAAGTAAAGCACATTCGGTGAAACACGTAAAACTGGCAGACATTGCTAGGCCCAAAAAAGCACCACCTGAAGTGGTTGCTAGGAAATTATTCGAAGCTTAAACCATCTTCATTATATCAGTTCTGATAAGTCATATAGCGTGAGAAATAGCTGGAACAATCGTCTAAGTAAAACGTTTCGAATGCGTTCTCATTTTTGTGAGAACTGTAACATTCAAACTAATGTCCATTCGCACTTGTTATGATAGATATATTAATGTCAAGCTATCATTGATTGTCCAGGTTATATTGCACGAAATGGCTACACTCGTTAAAAACAAGACTTCACCCACTGTCGAATGACTGTTCCGCGTCGCCAGACTTCAAATCGTCGTGCCTGGTCGGTCAGTACTGGTGCCAGATGTTGTCGGCCATATGTCTCTGTATCTTCACCAGGCGCAGACACCTGAGGAAAAACAATAAAAGAGCGTTACAATGTGCACGGTGATTAACAATGTTGAAACCAGTAGACGCAAGTCTTACACATGCCTACATCCCTTCACCTACTGGCATCAAATGCGTAAATCCCACAGCGATGCGATCGATATTGCATTAAAGAAACTGGTATATCTTGCCAGCATTCGGCTGCGCGGCACAGAAATGGCGGCAAACCGGAAGAGGCATTCCTACTGTTACGTCACGACAATACGGCAAACGCGCCATTTTCGTTTCTGGCGACGTCAGATTTCAAGATGGCGACGCCGTTGATTTAGGCAAACTGAGGGGACCGCTTTCTCCCGTCTACTTCTTTCTTTCAATGTATGCACCCTGCGCGTGGGGATGTTGTTATCATGTACACGCATAGGATTACCGTGTTATTATGGTACAGCGGTCTGTGCGACATTCGCGTACTTTTTATGTACAATGCATGTTAATATGCGTGGCATAAAGCACCGATTATATTCAACAATGTCAGACTCTGTCCATCGATTTTTATATCAAGTATATCAGGTCTGCTGCGGCGTCCGCGTGTATTAAACCCGGCCCGTCGGCTTGCCAGTTTGATGCGCTAACCATTACACTACTCGCGCCTTTCTCTCGTAATGAATGAAGTTTTAAGTGTGTGAACAAATGAGATGGGTTTGCTATCTACGCAAGTGCCTAATTCTTGTCGCAAATGGCACAGAATTCATACTTTTGTTCTCATTCACATGGCGCATTGCACTTTTCGATGAGTTGTCAATGTTTCCTCAAGCTTTCCACCTATGCGTATGCAAATAGAAGTTTGGGCAGTATCTAATTTAACATTCGTACTGCTGAGCTTCACGATACTAAACTTAACGACAAAAGTTCCCTTCAAAATGTTGGAACTCTACTCTCTGCGATATGGAACCCTAAAACATGGTAACGGCGAGGCGATGCCATACACGACGTTCGTTCGCATAAATATTTACTCCGTAATGTAATACTCTTTGTAGGGCGTACAATTTGTGGAGCCAGCTCAATATCAATGATGATATGATGCGACTATTGCCTCTTAATTGCTTTGCGATTTGGTTTTCATACGGAACTTGCGAAATATCTGCTCTTTCGTTTCAGGTCTTCCTATTTGAGTCCGAATTGTGAGCGACACAACACATCTCAGAACACGACGCGACAAAATTGGTGCACCGCACGCAAATCTAGGATATCATATCGTAATTGTCTGGGTAGTTTGGAAAAAACTATTTATTTTTTCGTATGGCATTTCGCCATGACTGCAATGTCTAGGTTTTGGCGTTACTTGTTTGTCGGCATAGCGCTCATGGCATTGCCAAAGACCTGGCCTCTTGGCATTGATCACTGTAGCGTATGTGATTGTTTCCATGGCAATGTTTCAAAATATGAAGCCGATCTACGCTACTACCTAGGTACAAATTTGCGTGCCGAAAAATGTGTGATTGCAATAAACATTGGTCTCAAATCCTCGAATGATCTCTACACTTGTTTCAAATGTGAGTTAAACAATAGCAAAGAATGAGACACTTGTGTAGGTTGCCTTCGCCTGTTGCTTCCTCAACGTACTGTTTCCCGTCGAGATTAGTGTGTTGTGCTTGGTGTCATGACGGGCAAGGAGTCACCTACTCAACTGTATTGAGTTGGTGTGTGTGTGTGTGTGTGCGTGTGCGTGTGCGTGTGCGTGTGCGTGTGCGTGTGCGTGTGCGTGTGCGTGTGCGTGTGCGTGTGCGTGTGCGTGTGCGTGTGCGTGTGCGTGTGCGTGTGCGTGCGCGTGCGCGTGCGCGTGCGCGTGCGTGTGCGTGTGTGTGTGTGTGCGCGCGCGCGATAATGTGTGTGACATTCTCACGAATGATGCTTATGCATATAAATGTTAAGATATTTACTGCGATGCGATATCGGCCTCTTACATAAGTTTCGTTTCGTGTGCCTTATTTTAGCATCATATTTTGACATAACTTAATTTGATATACAGTAATTAATGTAGCTAAGTTGTCTTGGTGCAACAGAAGCTCGCTCACAAGGTGATGTGTATTGGTGAACATGTTACTGGCATAGTTGGCTGCTTTGCTCTTTATCCACCCACCAAATTTACTTCGTTATACTATAAGTATATAAAAATTACTCAACTGTGTGTTGGTGTGTGTGTGTGTGTGAATGTGTGCGCGCGCGATAATGTGTGTGACATTCTCGCGAATGATGCTTATGCATATAACTGTTAAGATATTTACTACGATGCGATATCGGCCTCTTACATAAGTTTCGTTTCGTGTGCCTTATTTTAGCATCATATTTTGACATAACTTAATTTGATATACAGTAATTAATGTAGCTAAGTTGTCTTGGTGCAACAGAAGCTCGCTCACAAGGTGATGTGTATTGATGAACATGTTACTGGCATAGTTGTCTGTTTTGCTCTTTATTCATGCACCCAATTTACTTCGTTATACTATAAGTAAAGCACATTCGGTGAAACACGTAAAACTGGCAGACATTGCTAGGCCCAAAAAAGCACCACCTGAAGTGGTTGCTAGGAAATTATTCGAAGCTTAAACCATCTTCATTATATCAGTTCTGATCAGTCATATAGCGTGAGAAATAGCTGGAACAATCGTCTAAGTAAAACGTTTCGAATGCGTTCTCATTTTTGTGAGAACTGTAACATTCAAACTAATGTCCATTCGCACTTGTTATGATAGATATATTAATGTCAAGCTATCATTGATTGTCCAGGTTATATTGCACGAAATGGCTACACTCGTTAAAAACAAGACTTCACCCACTGTCGAATGACTGTTCCGCGTCGCCAGACTTCAAATCGTCGTGCCTGGTCGGTCAGTACTGGTGCCAGATGTTGTCGGCCAATGTCTCTGTATCTTCACCAGGCGCAGACACCTGAGGAAAAACAATAAAAGAGCGTTACAATGTGCATGGTGATTAACAATGTTGAAACCAGTAGACGCAATTCTTACACATGCCTACATCCCTTCACCTACTGGCGTCAAATGCGTAAATCCCACAGCGATGCGATCGATATTGCATTAAAGAAACTGGTATATCTTGCCAGCATTCGGCTGCGCGGCAAAGAAATGGCGGCAAACCGGAAGAGGCATTCCTACTGTTACGTCACGACAATACGGCAAACGCGCCATTTTCGTTCCTGGCGACGTCAGATTTCAAGATGGCGACGCCGTTGATTTAGGCAAACTGAGGGGACCGCTTTCTCCCGTCTACTTCTTTCTTTCAATGTATGCACCCTGCGCGTGGGGATGTTGTTATCATGTACACGCATAGGATTACCGTGTTATTATGGTACAGCGGTCTGTGCGACATTCGCGTACTTTTTATGTACAATGCATGTTAATATGCGTGGCATAAAGCACCGATTAGATTCAACAATGTTAGACTCTGTCCATCGATTTTTATATCAAGTATATCAGGTCTGCTGCGGCGTCCGCGTGTATTAAACCCGGCCGGTCGGCTTGCCACTTTGATGCGCTAACCATTACACTACACGCGCCTTTCTCTCGTAATGAAGTTTTAAGTGTATGAACAAATGAGATGGGTTTGCTATCTACGCAAGTGCCTAATTCTTGTCGCAAATGGCACAGAATTCATACTCTTGTTCTCATTCACATGGCGCATTGCACTTTTCGATGAGTTGTCAATGTTTCCTCAAGCTTTCCACCTATGCGTATGCAAATAGAAGTTTGGGCAGTATATAATTTAACATTCGTACTGCTGAGCTTCACGATACTAAACTTAACGACAAATGTTCCCTTATAAGTGTTGGCACTCCACTCTCTGCGATATGGAACCCTAAAACATGGTAACGGCGAGGCGATGCCATACACGACGTTCGTTCGCATAAATATTTACTCTGTAATGTAATACTCTTTGTAGGGCGTACAATTTGTGGAGCCAGCTCAATATCAATGATGATATGATGCGACTATTGCCTCTTAATTGCTTTGCGATTTGGTTTTCATACGGAACTTGCGAAATATCTGCTCTTTCGTTTCAGGTCTTCCTATTTGAGTCCGAATTGTGAGCGACACAACACATCTCAGAACACGACGCGACAAAATTGGTGCACCGCACGCAAATCTAGGATATCATATCGTAATTGTCTGGGTAGTTTGGAAAAAACTATTTATTTTTTCGTATGGCATTTCGCCATGACTGCAATGTCTAGGTTTTGGCGTTACTTGTTTGTCGGCATAGCGCTCATGGCATTGCCAAAGACCTGGCCTCTTGGCATTGATCACTGTAGCGTATGTGATTGTTTCCATGGCAATGTTTCAAAATATGAAGCCGATCTACGCTACTACCTAGGTACAAATTTGCGTGCCGAAAAATGTGTGATTGCAATAAACATTGGTCTCAAATCCTCGAATGATCTCTACACTTGTTTCAAATGTGACCCCGTGAGTTAAACAATAGCAAAGAATGAGACACTTGTGTAGGTTGCCTTCGCCTGTTGCTTCCTCAACGTACTGTTTCCCGTCGAGATTAGTGTGTTGTGCTTGGTGTCATGACGGGCAAGGAGTCACCTACTCAACTGTATTGAGTTGGTGTGTGTGTGTGTGTGTGTGCGTGTGCGTGTGCGTGTGCGTGTGCGTGTGCGTGTGCGTGCGCGTGCGCGTGCGCGTGCGCGTGCGCGTGCGTGTGTGTGTGTGCGCGCGCGCGATAATGTGTGTGACATTCTCACGAATGATGCTTATGCATATAAATGTTAAGATATTTACTGCGATGCGATATCGGCCTCTTACATAAGTTTCGTTTCGTGTGCCTTATTTTAGCATCATATTTTGACATAACTTAATTTGATATACAGTAATTAATGTAGCTAAGTTGTCTTGGTGCAACAGAAGCTCGCTCACAAGGTGATGTGTATTGGTGAACATGTTACTGGCATAGTTGGCTGCTTTGGTCTTTATCCATGCACCCAATTTACTTCGTTATACTATAAGTATATAAAAACTACTCAACTGTGTGTTGGTGTGTGTGTGTGTGTGTGTGTGAGTGTGCGCGCGCGATAATGTTTGTGATATTCTCGCGAATGATGCTTATGCATATAAATGTTAAGATATTTACTACGATGCGATATTGGCCTCTTACATAAGTTTCGTTTCGTGTGCCTTATTTTAGCATCATATTTTGACATAACTTAATTTGATATACAGTAATTAATGTAGCTAAGTTGTCTTTGTGCAACAGAAGCTCGCTCACAAGGTGATGTGTATTGGTGAACATGTTACTGGCATAGTTGGCTGCTTTGCTCTTTATTCATGCACCCAATTTACTTCGTTATACTATAAGTAAAGCACATTCGGTGAAACACGTAAAACTGGCAGACATTGCTAGGCCCAAAAAAGCACCACCTGAAGTGGTTGCTAGGAAATTATTCGAAGCTTAAACCATCTTCATTATATCAGTTCTGATCAGTCATATAGCGTGAGAAATAGCTGGAACAATCGTCTAAGTAAAACGTTTCGAATGCGTTCTCATTTTTGTGAGAACTGTAACATTCAAACTAATGTCCATTCGCACTTGTTATGATAGATATATTAATGTCAAGCTATCATTGATTGTCCAGGTTATATTGCACGAAATGGCTACACTCGTTAAAAACAAGACTTCACCCACTGTCGAATGACTGTTCCGCGTCGCCAGACTTCAAATCGTCGTGCCTGGTCGGTCAGTACTGGTGCCAGATGTTGTCGGCCAATGTCTCTGTATCTTCACCAGGCGCAGACACCTGAGGAAAAACAATAAAAGAGCGTTACAATGTGCATGGTGATTAACAATGTTGAAACCAGTAGACGCAATTCTTACACATGCCTACATCCCTTCACCTACTGGCATCAAATGCGTAAATCCCACAGCGATGCGATCGATATTGCATTAAAGAAACTGGTATATCTTGCCAGCATTCGGCTGCGCGGCACAGAAATGGCGGCAAACCGGAAGAGGCATTCCTACTGTTACGTCACGACAATACGGCAAACGCGCCATTTTCGTTTCTGGCGACGTCAGATTTCAAGATGGCGACGCCGTTGATTTAGGCAAACTGAGGGGACCGCTTTCTCCCGTCTAATTCTTTCTTTCAATGTATGCACCTTGCGCGTGGGGATGTTGTTATCATGTACACGCATAGGATTACCGTGTTATTATGGTACAGCGGTCTGTGCGACATTCGCGTACTTTTTATGTACAATGCATGTTAATATGCGTGGCATAAAGCACCGATTAGATTCAACAATGTTAGACTCTGTCCATCGATTTTTATATCAAGTATATCAGGTCTGCAGCGGCGTCCGCGTGTATTAAACCCGGCCCGTCGGCTTGCCAGTTTGATGCGCTAACCATTACAATACACGCGCCTTTCTCTCGTAATGAAGTTTTAAGTGTATGAACAAATGAGATGGGTTTGCTATCTACGCAAGTGCCTAATTCTTGTCGCAAATGGCACAGAATTCATACTCTTGTTCTCATTCACATGGCGCATTGCACTTTTCGATGAGTTGTCAATGTTTCCTCAAGCTTTCCACCTATGCGTATACAAATAGAAGTTTGGGCAGTATCTAATTTAACATTCGTACTGCTGAGCTTCACGATACTAAACTTAGCGACAAAAGTTCCCTTCAAAGTGTTGGCACTCTACTCTCTGCGATATGGAACCCTAAAACATGGTAACGGCGAGGCGATGCCATACACGACGTTCGTTCGCATAAATATTTACTCTGTAATGTAATACTCTTTGTAGGGCGTACAATTTGTGGAGCCAGCTCAATATCAATGCTGATATGATGCGACTATTGCCTCTTAATTGCTTTGCGATTTGGTTTTCATACGGAACTTGCGAAATATCTGCTCTTTCGTTTCAGGTATTCCTATTTGAGTCCGAATTGTGAGCGACACAACACATCTCAGAACACGACGCGACAAAATTGGTGCACCGCACGCAAGTCTAGGATATCATATCGTAATTGTCTGGGTAGTTTGGAAAAAACTATTTCTTTTTTCGTATGGCATTTCGCCATGACTGCAATGTCTAGGTTTTGGCGTTACCTGTTTGTCGGCATAGCGCTCATGGCATTGCCAAAGACCTGGCCTGTTGGCATTGATCACTGTAGCGTATGTGATTGTTTCCATGGCAATGTTTCAAAATATGAAGCCGATCTACGCTACTACCTAGGTACAAATTTGCGTGCCGAAAAATGTGTGATTGCAATAAACATTGGTCTCAAATCCTCGAATGATCTCTACACTTGTTTCAAATGTGACCCCGTGAGTTAAACAATAGCAAAGAATGAGACACTTGTGTAGGTTGCCTTCGCCTGTTGCTTCCTCAACCTACTGTTTCCCGTCGAGATTATTGTGTTGTGCTTGGTGTCATGACGGGCAAGGAGTCACCTACTCAACTGTATTGAGTTGGTGTGTGTGTGTGTGTGTGTGTGTGTGTGTGTGTGTGTGTGTGTGTGTGTGCGTGCGTGTGTGTGTGTGTGTGCGCGCGCGCGATAATGTGTATGACATTCTCACGAATGATGCTTATGCATATAAATGTTAAGATATTTACTGCGATGCGACATCGGCCTCTTACATAAGTTTCGTTTCGTGTGCCTTATTTTAGCATCATATTTTGACATAACTTAATTTGATATACAGTAATTAATGTAGCTAAGTTGTCTTGGTGCAACAGAAGCTCGCTCACAAGGTGATGTGTATTGGTGAACATGTTACTGGCATAGTTGGCTGCTTTGCTCTTTATCCATGCACCCAATTTACTTCGTTATACTATAAGTAAAGCACATTCGGTGAAACACGTAAAACTGGCAGACATTGCTAGGCCCAAAAAAGCACCACCTGAAATGGTTGCTAGGAAATAATTCGAAGCTTAAACCATCTGCATTATATCAGTTCTGATCAGTCATATAGCGTGAGAAATAGCTGGAACAATCGTCTAAGGAAAACGTTTCGAATGTGTTCTCATTTTTGTGAGAACTGTAACATTCAAACTAATGTCCATTCGCACTTGTTATGATAGATATATTAATGTCAAGCTATCATTGATTGTCCAGGTTATATTGCACGAAATGGCTACACTCGTTAAAAACAAGACTTCACCCACTGTCGAATGACTGTTCCGCGTCGCCAGACTTCAAATCGTCGTGCCTGGTCGGTCAGTACTGGTGCCAGATGTTGTCGGCCATGTGTCTCTGTATCTTCACCAGGCGCAGACACCTGAGAAAAAACAATAAAAGAGCGTTACAATGTGCACGGTGATTAACAATGTTGAAACCAGTAGACGCAATTCTTACACATGCCTACATCCCTTCACCTACTGGCGTCAAATGCGTAAATCCCACAGCGATGCGATCGAGATTGCATTAAAGAAACTGGTATATCTTGCCAGCATTCGGCTGCGCGGCACAGAAATGGCGGCAAACCGGAAGAGGCATTCCTACTGTTACGTCACGACAATACGGCAAACGCGCCCTTTTCGTTTCTGGCGACGTCAGATTTCAAGATGGCGACGCCGTTGATTTAGGCAAACTGAGGGGACCGCTTTCTCCCGTCTACTTCTTTCTTTCAATGTATGCACCCTGCGCGTGGGGATGTTGTTATCATGTACACGCATAGGATTACCGCGTTATTATGGTACAGCGGTCTGTGCGACATTCGCGTACTTTTTATGTACAATGCATGTTAATATGCGTGGCATAAAGCACCGATTAGATTCAACAATGTTAGACTCTGTCCATCGATTTTTATATCAAGTATATCAGGTCTGCAGCGGCGTCCGCGTGTATTAAACCCGGCCCGTCGGCTTGCCAGTTTGATGCGCTAACCATTACAATACACGCGCCTTTCTCTCGTAATGAAGTTTTAAGTGTATGAACAAATGAGATGGGTTTGCTATCTACGCAAGTGCCTAATTCTTGTCGCAAATGGCACAGAATTCATACTCTTGTTCTCATTCACATGGCGCATTGCACTTTTCGATGAGTTGTCAATGTTTCCTCAAGCTTTCCACCTATGCGGATACAAATAGAAGTTTGGGCAGTATCTAATTTAACATTCGTACTGCTGAGCTTCACGATACTAAACTTAGCGACAAAAGTTCCCTTCAAAGTGTTGGCACTCTACTCTCTGCGATATGGAACCCTAAAACATGGTAACGGCGAGGCGATGCCATACACGACGTTCGTTCGCATAAATATTTACTCTGTAATGTAATACTCTTTGTAGGGCGTACAATTTGTGGAGCCAGCTCAATATCAATGCTGATATGATGCGACTATTGCCTCTTAATTGCTTTGCGATTTGGTTTTCATACGGAACTTGCGAAATATCTGCTCTTTCGTTTCAGGTATTCCTATTTGAGTCCGAATTGTGAGCGACACAACACATCTCAGAACACGACGCGACAAAATTGGTGCACCGCACGCAAGTCTAGGATATCATATCGTAATTGTCTGGGTAGTTTGGAAAAAACTATTTCTTTTTTCGTATGGCATTTCGCCATGACTGCAATGTCTAGGTTTTGGCGTTACCTGTTTGTCGGCATAGCGCTCATGGCATTGCCAAAGACCTGGCCTGTTGGCATTGATCACTGTAGCGTATGTGATTGTTTCCATGGCAATGTTTCAAAATATGAAGCCGATCTACGCTACTACCTAGGTACAAATTTGCGTGCCGAAAAATGTGTGATTGCAATAAACATTGGTCTCAAATCCTCGAATGATCTCTACACTTGTTTCAAATGTGACCCCGTGAGTTAAACAATAGCAAAGAATGAGACACTTGTGTAGGTTGCCTTCGCCTGTTGCTTCCTCAACGTACTGTTTCCCGTCGAGATTAGTGTGTTGTGCTTGGTGTCATGACGGGCAAGGAGTCACCTACTCAACTGTATTGAGTTGGTGTGTGTGTGTTTGTGTGTGTGTGTGTGTGTGTGTGTGTGTGTGTGTGTGTGTGTGTGTGTGTGTGTGTGTGTGCGTGCGTGTGTGTGTGTGTGTGTGTGTGTGCGCGCGCGCGCGATAATGTGTGTGACATTCTCACGAATGATGCTTATGCATATAAATGTTAAGATATTTACTGCGATGCGATATCGGCCTCTTACATAAGTTTCGTTTCGTGTGCCTTATTTTAGCATCATATTTTGACATAACTTAATTTGATATACAGTAATTAATGTAGCTAAGTTGTCTTGGTGCAACAGAAGCTCGCTCACAAGGAGATGTGTATTGGTGAACATTTTACTGGCATAGTTGGCTGCTTTGCTCTTTATCCATGCACCCAATTTACTTCGTTATACTATCAGTATATAAAAACTACTCAACTGTGTGTTGGTGTGTGTGTGTGTGTGTGTGAGTGTGTGCGCGCGCGATAATGTGTGTGACATTCTCGCGAATGATGCTTATGCATATAAATGTTAAGATATTTACTACGATGCGATATCGGCCTCTTACATAAGTTTCGTTTCGTGTGCCTTATTTTAGCATCATATTTTGACATAATTTAATTTGATATACAGTAATTAATGTAGCTAAGTTGTCTTGGTGCAACAGAAGCTCGCTCACAAGGTGATGTGTATTGGTGAACATGTTACTGGCATAGTTGGCTGCTTTGCTCTTTATCCATGCACCCAATTTACTTCGTTATACTATAAGTATATAAAAAATACTCAACTGTGTGTTGGTGTGTGTGTGTGTGTGAGTGTGCGCGCGCGATAATGTGTGTGACATTCTCGCGAATGATGCTTATGCATATAAATGTTAAGATATTTACTACGATGCGATATCGGCCTCTTACATAAGTTTCGTTTCGTGTGCCTTATTTTAGCATCATATTTTGACATAACTTAATTTGATATACAGTAATTAATGTAGCTAAGTTGTCTTGGTGCAACAGAAGCTCGCTCACAAGGTGATGTGTATTGGTGAACATGTTACTGGCATAGTTGGCTGCTTTGCTCTTTATTCATGCACCCAATTTACTTCGTTATACTATAAGTAAAGCACATTCGGTGAAACACGTAAAACTGGCAGACATTGCTAGGCCCAAAAAAGCACCACCTGAAGTGGTTGCTAGGAAATAATTCGAAGCTTAAACCATCTTCATTATATCAGTTCTGATCAGTCATATAGCGTGATAAATAGCTGGAACAATCGTCTAAGTAAAACGTTTCGAATGCGTTCTCATTTTTGTGAGAACTGTAACATTCAAACTAATGTCCATTCGCACTTGTTATGATAGATATATTAATGTCAAGCTATCATTGATTGTCCAGGTTATATTGCACGAAATGGCTACACTCGTTAAAAACAAGACTTCACCCACTGTCGAATGACTGTTCCGCGTCGCCAGACTTCAAATCGTCGTGCCTGGTCGGTCAGTACTGGTGCCAGATGTTGTCGGCCAATGTCTCTGTATCTTCACCAGGCGCAGACACCTGAGGAAAAACAATAAAAGAGCGTTACAATGTGCACGGTGATTAACAATGTTGAAACCAGTAGACGCAATTCTTACACATGCCTACATCCCTTCACCTACTGGCGTCAAATGCGTAAATCCCACAGCGATGCGATCGATATTGCATTAAAGAAACTGGTATATCTTGCCAGCATTCGGCTGCGCGGCAAAGAAATGGCGGCAAACCGGAAGAGGCATTCCTACTGTTACGTCACGACAATACGGCAAACGCGCCATTTTCGTTTCTTGGCGACGTCAGATTTCAAGATGGCGACGCCGTTGATTTAGGCAAACTGAGGGGACCGCTTTCTCCCGTCTACTTCTTTCTTTCAATGTATGCACCCTGCGCGTGGGGATGTTGTTATCATGTACACGCATAGGATTACCGTGTTATTATGGTACAGCGGTCTGTGCGACATTCGCGTACTTTTTTATGTACAATGCATGTTAATATGCGTGGCATAAAGCACCGATTAGATTCAACAATGTTAGACTCTGTCCATCGATTTTTATATCAAGTATATCAGGTCTGCTGCGGCGTCCGCGTGTATTAAACCCGGCCGGTCGGCTTGCCACTTTGATGCGCTAACCATTACACTACACGCGCCTTTCTCTCGTAATGAAGTTTTAAGTGTATGAACAAATGAGATGGGTTTGCTATCTACGCAAGTGCCTAATTCTTGTCGCAAATGGCACAGAATTCATACTCTTGTTCTCATTCACATGGCGCATTGCACTTTTCGATGAGTTGTCAATGTTTCCTCAAGCTTTCCACCTATGCGTATGCAAATAGAAGTTTGGGCAGTATCTAATTTAACATTCGTACTGCTGAGCTTCACGATACTAAACTTAACGACAAATGTTCCCTTATAAGTGTTGGCACTCCACTCTCTGCGATATGGAACCCTAAAACATGGTAACGGCGAGGCGATGCCATACACGGCGTTCGTTCGTATAAATATTTACTCTGTAATGTAATACTCTTTGTAGGGCGTACAATTTGTGGAGCCAGCTCAATATCAATGATGATATGATGCGACTATTGCCTCTTAATTGCTTTGCGATTTGGTTTTCATACGGAACTTGCGAAATATCTGCTCTTTCGTTTCAGGTCTTCCTATTTGAGTCCGAATTGTGAGCGACACAACACATCTCAGAACACGACGCGACAAAATTGGTGCACCGCACGCAAATCTAGGATATCATATCGTAATTGTCTGGGTAGTTTGGAAAAAACTATTTATTTTTTCGTATGGCATTTCGCCATGACTGCAATGTCTAGGTTTTGGCGTTACTTGTTTGTCGGCATAGCGCTCATGGCATTGCCAAAGACCTGGCCTCTTGGCATTGATCACTGTAGCGTATGTGATTGTTTCCATGGCAATGTTTCAAAATATGAAGCCGATCTACGCTACTACCTAGGTACAAATTTGCGTGCCGAAAAATGTGTGATTGCAATAAACATTGGTCTCAAATCCTCGAATGATCTCTACACTTGTTTCAAATGTGAGTTAAACAATAGCAAAGAATGAGACACTTGTGTAGGTTGCCTTCGCCTGTTGCTTCCTCAACGTACTGTTTCCCGTCGAGATTAGTGTGTTGTGCTTGGTGTCATGACGGGCAAGGAGTCACCTACTCAACTGTATTGAGTTGGTGTGTGTGTGTGTGTGTGTGTGTGCGTGTGCGTGTGCGTGTGCGTGTGCGTGTGCGTGTGCGTGTGCGTGTGCGTGTGCGTGTGCGTGTGCGTGTGCGTGTGCGTGTGCGTGCGCGTGCGCGTGCGCGTGCGTGTGTGTGTGTGTGTGCGCGCGCGCGCGATAATGTGTGTGACATTCTCACGAATGATGCTTATGCATATAAATGTTAAGATATTTACTGCGATGCGATATCGGCCTCTTACATAAGTTTCGTTTCGTGTGCCTTATTTTAGCATCATATTTTGACATAACTTAATTTGATATACAGTAATTAATGTAGCTAAGTTGTCTTGGTGCAACAGAAGCTCGCTCACAAGGTGATGTGTATTGGTGAACATGTTACTGGCATAGTTGGCTGCTTTGGTCTTTATCCATGCACCCAATTTACTTCGTTATACTATAGGTATATAAAAACTACTCAACTGTGTGTTGGTGTGTGTGTGTGTGTGAGTGTGCGCGCGCGATAATGTTTGTGATATTCTCGCGAATGATGCTTATGCATATAAATGTTAAGATATTTACTACGATGCGATATTGGCCTCTTACATAAGTTTCGTTTCGTGTGCCTTATTTTAGCATCATATTTTGACATAACTTAATTTGATATACAGTAATTAATGTAGCTAAGTTGTCTTGGTGCAACAGAAGCTCGCTCACAAGGTGATGTGTATTGGTGAACATGTTACTGGCATAGTTGGCTGCTTTGCTCTTTATTCATGCACCCAATTTACTTCGTTATACTATAAGTAAAGCATATTCGGTGAAACACGTAAAACTGGCAGACATTGCTAGGCCCAAAAAAGCACCACCTGAAGTGGTTGCTAGGAAATTATTCGAAGCTTAAACCATCTTCATTATATCAGTTCTGATCAGTCATATAGCGTGAGAAATAGCTGGAACAATCGTCTAAGTAAAACGTTTCGAATGCGTTCTCATTTTTGTGAGAACTGTAACATTCAAACTAATGTCCATTCGCACTTGTTATGATAGATATATTAATGTCAAGCTATCATTGATTGTCCAGGTTATATTGCACGAAATGGCTACACTCGTTAAAAACAAGACTTCACCCACTGTCGAATGACTGTTCCGCGTCGCCAGACTTCAAATCGTCGTGCCTGGTCGGTCAGTACTGGTTCCAGATGTTGTCGGCCATGTGTCTCTGTATCTTCACCAGGCGCAGACACCTGAGGAAAAACAATAAAAGAGCGTTACAATGTGCACGGTGATTAACAATGTTGAAACCAGTAGACGCAAGTCTTACACATGCCTACATCCCTTCACCTACTGGCATCAAATGCGTAAATCCCACAGCGATGCGATCGATATTGCATTAAAGAAACTGGTATATCTTGCCAGCATTCGGCTGCGCGGCACAGAAATGGCGGCAAACCGGAAGAGGCATTCCTACTGTTACGTCACGACAATACGGCAAACGCGCCATTTTCGTTTCTGGCGACGTCAGATTTCAAGATGGCGACGCCGTTGATTTAGGCAAACTGAGGGGACCGCTTTCTCCCGTCTACTTCTTTCTTTCAATGTATGCACCCTGCGCGTGGGGATGTTGTTATCATGTACACGCATAGGATTACCATGTTATTATGGTACAGCGGTCTGTGCGACATTCGCGTACTTTTTATGTACAATGCATGTTAATATGCGTGGCATAAAGCACCGATTATATTCAACAATGTCAGACTCTGTCCATCGATTTTTATATCAAGTATATCAGGTCTGCTGCGGCGTCCGCGTGTATTAAACCCGGCCCGTCGGCTTGCCAGTTTGATGCGCTAACCATTACACTACACGCGCCTTTCTCTCGTAATGAATGAAGTTTTAAGTGTGTGAACAAATGAGATGGGTTTGCTATCTACGCAAGTGCCTAATTCTTGTCGCAAATGGCACAGAATTCATAGTCTTGTTCTCATTCACATGGCGCATTGCACTTTTCGATGAGTTGTCAATGTTTCCTCAAGCTTTCCACCTATGCGTATGCAAATAGAAGTTTGGGCAGTATCTAATTTAACATTCGTACTGCTGAGCTTCACGATACTAAACTTAACGACAAAAGTTCCCTTCAAAGTGTTGGAACTCTACTCTCTGCGATATGGAACCCTAAAACATGGTAACGGCGAGGCGATGCCATACACGACGTTCGTTCGCATAAATATTTACTCTGTAATGTAATACTCTTTGTAGGGCGTACAATTTGTGGAGCCAGCTCAATATCAATGATGATATGATGCGACTATTGCCTCTTAATTGCTTTGCGATTTGGTTTTCATACGGAACTTGCGAAATATCTGCTCTTTCGTTTCAGGTCTTCCTATTTGAGTCCGAATTGTGAGCGACACAACACATCTCAGAACACGACGCGACAAAATTGGTGCACCGCACGCAAATCTAGGATATCATATCGTAATTGTCTGGGTAGTTTGGAAAAAACTATTTATTTTTTCGTATGGCATTTCGCCATGACTGCAATGTCTAGGTTTTGGCGTTACTTGTTTGTCGGCATAGCGCTCATGGCATTGCCAAAGACCTGGCCTCTTGGCATTGATCACTGTAGCGTATGTGATTGTTTCCATGGCAATGTTTCAAAATATGAAGCCGATCTACGCTACTACCTAGGTACAAATTTGCGTGCCGAAAAATGTGTGATTGCAATAAACATTGGTCTCAAATCCTCGAATGATCTCTACACTTGTTTCAAATGTGAGTTAAACAATAGCAAAGAATGAGACACTTGTGTAGGTTGCCTTCGCCTGTTGCTTCCTCAACGTACTGTTTCCCGTCGAGATTAGTGTGTTGTGCTTGGTGTCATGACGGGCAAGGAGTCACCTACTCAACTGTATTGAGTTGGTGTGTGTGTGTGTGTGTGTGTGTGTGCGTGTGCGTGTGCGTGTGCGTGTGCGTGTGCGTGTGCGTGTGCGTGTGCGTGTGCGTGTGCGTGTGCGTGCGCGTGCGCGTGCGCGTGCGTGTGCGTGTGTGTGTGTGCGCGCGCGCGCGATAATGTGTGTGACATTCTCACGAATGATGCTTATGCATATAAATGTTAAGATATTTACTGCGATGCGATATCGGCCTCTTACATAAGTTTCGTTTCGTGTGCCTTATTTTAGCATCATATTTTGACATAACTTAATTTGATATACAGTAATTAATGTAGCTAAGTTGTCTTGGTGCAACAGAAGCTCGCTCACAAGGTGATGTGTATTGGTGAACATGTTACTGGCATAGTTGGCTGCTTTGGTCTTTATCCATGCACCCAATTTACTTCGTTATACTATAGGTATATAAAAACTACTCAACTGTGTGTTGGTGTGTGTGTGTGTGTGAGTGTGCGCGCGCGATAATGTTTGTGATATTCTCGCGAATGATGCTTATGCATATAAATGTTAAGATATTTACTACGATGCGATATTGGCCTCTTACATAAGTTTCGTTTCGTGTGCCTTATTTTAGCATCATATTTTGACATAACTTAATTTGATATACAGTAATTAATGTAGCTAAGTTGTCTTGGTGCAACAGAAGCTCGCTCACAAGGTGATGTGTATTGGTGAACATGTTACTGGCATAGTTGGCTGCTTTGCTCTTTATTCATGCACCCAATTTACTTCGTTATACTATAAGTAAAGCATATTCGGTGAAACACGTAAAACTGGCAGACATTGCTAGGCCCAAAAAAGCACCACCTGAAGTGGTTGCTAGGAAATTATTCGAAGCTTAAACCATCTTCATTATATCAGTTCTGATCAGTCATATAGCGTGAGAAATAGCTGGAACAATCGTCTAAGTAAAACGTTTCGAATGCGTTCTCATTTTTGTGAGAACTGTAACATTCAAACTAATGTCCATTCGCACTTGTTATGATAGATATATTAATGTCAAGCTATCATTGATTGTCCAGGTTATATTGCACGAAATGGCTACACTCGTTAAAAACAAGACTTCACCCACTGTCGAATGACTGTTCCGCGTCGCCAGACTTCAAATCGTCGTGCCTGGTCGGTCAGTACTGGTTCCAGATGTTGTCGGCCATGTGTCTCTGTATCTTCACCAGGCGCAGACACCTGAGGAAAAACAATAAAAGAGCGTTACAATGTGCACGGTGATTAACAATGTTGAAACCAGTAGACGCAAGTCTTACACATGCCTACATCCCTTCACCTACTGGCATCAAATGCGTAAATCCCACAGCGATGCGATCGATATTGCATTAAAGAAACTGGTATATCTTGCCAGCATTCGGCTGCGCGGCACAGAAATGGCGGCAAACCGGAAGAGGCATTCCTACTGTTACGTCACGACAATACGGCAAACGCGCCATTTTCGTTTCTGGCGACGTCAGATTTCAAGATGGCGACGCCGTTGATTTAGGCAAACTGAGGGGACCGCTTTCTCCCGTCTACTTCTTTCTTTCAATGTATGCACCCTGCGCGTGGGGATGTTGTTATCATGTACACGCATAGGATTACCATGTTATTATGGTACAGCGGTCTGTGCGACATTCGCGTACTTTTTATGTACAATGCATGTTAATATGCGTGGCATAAAGCACCGATTATATTCAACAATGTCAGACTCTGTCCATCGATTTTTATATCAAGTATATCAGGTCTGCTGCGGCGTCCGCGTGTATTAAACCCGGCCCGTCGGCTTGCCAGTTTGATGCGCTAACCATTACACTACACGCGCCTTTCTCTCGTAATGAATGAAGTTTTAAGTGTGTGAACAAATGAGATGGGTTTGCTATCTACGCAAGTGCCTAATTCTTGTCGCAAATGGCACAGAATTCATAGTCTTGTTCTCATTCACATGGCGCATTGCACTTTTCGATGAGTTGTCAATGTTTCCTCAAGCTTTCCACCTATGCGTATGCAAATAGAAGTTTGGGCAGTATCTAATTTAACATTCGTACTGCTGAGCTTCACGATACTAAACTTAACGACAAAAGTTCCCTTCAAAGTGTTGGAACTCTACTCTCTGCGATATGGAACCCTAAAACATGGTAACGGCGAGGCGATGCCATACACGACGTTCGTTCGCATAAATATTTACTCTGTAATGTAATACTCTTTGTAGGGCGTACAATTTGTGGAGCCAGCTCAATATCAATGATGATATGATGCGACTATTGCCTCTTAATTGCTTTGCGATTTGGTTTTCA
Organism: Osedax frankpressi; assembly: GCA_964035775.1. NCBI lineage: Eukaryota > Metazoa > Annelida > Polychaeta > Sabellida > Siboglinidae > Osedax > Osedax frankpressi. Next base: position 36,431 of record CAXIVS010000063.1, read on the forward strand.
TACGGAACTTGCGAAATATCTGCTCTTTCGTTTCAGGTCTTCCTATTTGAGTCCGAATTGTGAGCGACACAACACATCTCAGAACACGACGCGACAAAATTGGTGCACCGCACGCAAATCTAGGATATCATATCGTAATTGTCTGGGTAGTTTGGAAAAAACTATTTATTTTTTCGTATGGCATTTCGCCATGACTGCAATGTCTAGGTTTTGGCGTTACTTGTTTGTCGGCATAGCGCTCATGGCATTGCCAAAGACCTGGCCTCTTGGCATTGATCACTGTAGCGTATGTGATTGTTTCCATGGCAATGTTTCAAAATATGAAGCCGATCTACGCTACTACCTAGGTACAAATTTGCGTGCCGAAAAATGTGTGATTGCAATAAACATTGGTCTCAAATCCTCGAATGATCTCTACACTTGTTTCAAATGTGAGTTAAACAATAGCAAAGAATGAGACACTTGTGTAGGTTGCCTTCGCCTGTTGCTTCCTCAACGTACTGTTTCCCGTCGAGATTAGTGTGTTGTGCTTGGTGTCATGACGGGCAAGGAGTCACCTACTCAACTGTATTGAGTTGGTGTGTGTGTGTGTGTGTGTGTGTGCGTGTGCGTGTGCGTGTGCGTGTGCGTGTGCGTGTGCGTGTGCGTGTGCGTGTGCGTGTGCGTGTGCGTGTGCGTGTGCGTGCGCGTGCGCGTGCGCGTGCGTGTGTGTGTGTGCGCGCGCGCGCGATAATGTGTGTGACATTCTCACGAATGATGCTTATGCATATAAATGTTAAGATATTTACTGCGATGCGATATCGGCCTCTTACATAAGTTTCGTTTCGTGTGCCTTATTTTAGCATCATATTTTGACATAACTTAATTTGATATACAGTAATTAATGTAGCTAAGTTGTCTTGGTGCAACAGAAGCTCGCTCACAAGGTGATGTGTATTGGTGAACATGTTACTGGCATAATTGGCTGCTTTGGTCTTTATCCATGCACCCAATTTACTTCGTTATACTATAAGTATATAAAAACTACTCAACTGTGTGTTGGTGTGTGTGTGTGTGTGTGTGAGTGTGCGCGCGCGATAATGTTTGTGATATTCTCGCGAATGATGCTTATGCATATAAATGTTAAGATATTTACTACGATGCGATATTGGCCTCTTACATAAGTTTCGTTTCGTGTGCCTTATTTTAGCATCATATTTTGACATAACTTAATTTGATATACAGTAATTAATGTAGCTAAGTTGTCTTGGTGCAACAGAAGCTCGCTCACAAGGTGATGTGTATTGGTGAACATGTTACTGGCATAGTTGGCTGCTTTGCTCTTTATTCATGCACCCAATTTACTTCGTTATACTATAAGTAAAGCACATTCGGTGAAACACGTAAAACTGGCAGACATTGCTAGGCCCAAAAAAGCACCACCTGAAGTGGTTGATAGGAAATTATTCGAAGCTTAAACCATCTTCATTATATCAGTTCTGATCAGTCATATAGCGTGAGAAATAGCTGGAACAATCGTCTAAGTAAAACGTTTCGAATGCGTTCTCATTTTTGTGAGAACTGTAACATTCAAACTAATGTCCATTCGCACTTGTTATGATAGATATATTAATGTCAAGCTATCATTGATTGTCCAGGTTATATTGCACGAAATGGCTACACTCGTTAAAAACAAGACTTCACCCACTGTCGAATGACTGTTCCGCGTCGCCAGACTTCAAATCGTCGTGCCTGGTCGGTCAGTACTGGTTCCAGATGTTGTCGGCCATGTGTCTCTGTATCTTCACCAGGCGCAGACACCTGAGGAAAAACAATAAAAGAGCGTTACAATGTGCACGGTGATTAACAATGTTGAAACCAGTAGACGCAAGTCTTACACATGCCTACATCCCTTCACCTACTGGCATCAAATGCGTAAATCCCACAGCGATGCGATCGATATTGCATTAAAGAAACTGGTATATCTTGCCAGCATTCGGCTGCGCGGCACAGAAATGGCGGCAAACCGGAAGAGGCATTCCTACTGTTACGTCACGACAATACGGCAAACGCGCCATTTTCGTTTCTGGCGACGTCAGATTTCAAGATGGCGACGCCGTTGATTTAGGCAAACTGAGGGGACCGCTTTCTCCCGTCTACTTCTTTCTTTCAATGTATGCACCCTGCGCGTGGGGATGTTGTTATCATGTACACGCATAGGATTACCATGTTATTATGGTACAGCGGTCTGTGCGACATTCGCGTACTTTTTATGTACAATGCATGTTAATATGCGTGGCATAAAGCACCGATTATATTCAACAATGTCAGACTCTGTCCATCGATTTTTATATCAAGTATATCAGGTCTGCTGCGGCGTCCGCGTGTATTAAACCCGGCCCGTCGGCTTGCCAGTTTGATGCGCTAACCATTACACTACACGCGCCTTTCTCTCGTAATGAATGAAGTTTTAAGTGTGTGAACAAATGAGATGGGTTTGCTATCTACGCAAGTGCCTAATTCTTGTCGCAAATGGCACAGAATTCATACTCTTGTTCTCATTCACATGGCGCATTGCACTTTTCGATGAGTTGTCAATGTTTCCTCAAGCTTTCCACCTATGCGTATGCAAATAGAAGTTTGGGCAGTATCTAATTTAACATTCGTACTGCTGAGCTTCACGATACTAAACTTAACGACAAATGTTCCCTTAAAAGTGTTGGCACTCCACTCTCTGCGATATGGAACCCTAAAACATGGTAACGGCGAGGCGATGCCATACACGACGTTCGTTCGCATAAATATTTACTCTGTAATGTAATACTCTTTGTAGGGCGTACAATTTGTGGAGCCAGCTCAATATCAATGATGATATGATGCGACTATTGCCTCTTAATTGCTTTGCGATTTGGTTTTCATACGGAACTTGCGAAATATCTGCTCTTTCGTTTCAGGTCTTCCTATTTGAGTCCGAATTGTGAGCGACACAACACATCTCAGAACACGACGCGACAAAATTGGTGCACCGCACGCAAATCTAGGATATCATATCGTAATTGTCTGGGTAGTTTGGAAAAAACTATTTATTTTTTCGTATGGCATTTCGCCATGACTGCAATGTCTAGGTTTTGGCGTTACTTGTTTGTCGGCATAGCGCTCATGGCATTGCCAAAGACCTGGCCTCTTGGCATTGATCACTGTAGCGTATGTGATTGTTTCCATGGCAATGTTTCAAAATATGAAGCCGATCTACGCTACTACCTAGGTACAAATTTGCGTGCCGAAAAATGTGTGATTGCAATAAACATTGGTCTCAAATCCTCGAATGATCTCTACACTTGTTTCAAATGTGAGTTAAACAATAGCAAAGAATGAGACACTTGTGTAGGTTGCCTTCGCCTGTTGCTTCCTCAACGTACTGTTTCCCGTCGAGATTAGTGTGTTGTGCTTGGTGTCATGACGGGCAAGGAGTCACCTACTCAACTGTATTGAGTTGGTGTGTGTGTGTGTGTGTGTGTGTGTGTGCGTGTGCGTGTGCGTGTGCGTGTGCGTGTGCGTGTGCGTGTGCGTGCGCGTGCGCGTGCGCGTGCGTGTGTGTGTGTGCGCGCGCGCGCGATAATGTGTGTGACATTCTCACGAATGATGCTTATGCATATAAATGTTAAGATATTTACTGCGATGCGATATCGGCCTCTTACATAAGTTTCGTTTCGTGTGCCTTATTTTAGCATCATATTTTGACATAACTTAATTTGATATACAGTAATTAATGTAGCTAAGTTGTCTTGGTGCAACAGAAGCTCGCTCACAAGGTGATGTGTATTGGTGAACATGTTACTGGCATAGTTGGCTGCTTTGGTCTTTATCCATGCACCCAATTTACTTCGTTATACTATAAGTATATAAAAACTACTCAACTGTGTGTTGGTGTGTGTGTGTGTGTGTGAGTGTGCGCGCGCGATAATGTTTGTGATATTCTCGCGAATGATGCTTATGCATATAAATGTTAAGATATTTACTACGATGCGATATTGGCCTCTTACATAAGTTTCGTTTCGTGTGCCTTATTTTAGCATCATATTTTGACATAACTTAATTTGATATACAGTAATTAATGTAGCTAAGTTGTCTTGGTGCAACAGAAGCTCGCTCACAAGGTGATGTGTATTGGTGAACATGTTACTGGCATAGTTGGCTGCTTTGCTCTTTATTCATGCACCCAATTTACTTCGTTATACTATAAGTAAAGCACATTCGGTGAAACACGTAAAACTGGCAGACATTGCTAGGCCCAAAAAAGCACCACCTGAAGTGGTTGCTAGGAAATTATTCGAAGCTTAAACCATCTTCATTATATCAGTTCTGATCAGTCATATAGCGTGAGAAATAGCTGGAACAATCGTCTAAGTAAAACGTTTCGAATGCGTTCTCATTTTTGTGAGAACTGTAACATTCAAACTAATGTCCATTCGCACTTGTTATGATAGATATATTAATGTCAAGCTATCATTGATTGTCCAGGTTATATTGCACGAAATGGCTACACTCGTTAAAAACAAGACTTCACCCACTGTCGAATGACTGTTCCGCGTCGCCAGACTTCAAATCGTCGTGCCTGGTCGGTCAGTACTGGTTCCAGATGTTGTCGGCCATGTGTCTCTGTATCTTCACCAGGCGCAGACACCTGAGGAAAAACAATAAAAGAGCGTTACAATGTGCACGGTGATTAACAATGTTGAAACCAGTAGACGCAAGTCTTACACATGCCTACATCCCTTCACCTACTGGCATCAAATGCGTAAATCCCACAGCGATGCGATCGATATTGCATTAAAGAAACTGGTATATCTTGCCAGCATTCGGCTGCGCGGCACAGAAATGGCGGCAAACCGGAAGAGGCATTCCTACTGTTACGTCACGACAATACGGCAAACGCGCCATTTTCGTTTCTGGCGACGTCAGATTTCAAGATGGCGACGCCGTTGATTTAGGCAAACTGAGGGGACCGCTTTCTCCCGTCTACTTCTTTCTTTCAATGTATGCACCCTGCGCGTGGGGATGTTGTTATCATGTACACGCATAGGATTACCATGTTATTATGGTACAGCGGTCTGTGCGACATTCGCGTACTTTTTATGTACAATGCATGTTAATATGCGTGGCATAAAGCACCGATTATATTCAACAATGTCAGACTCTGTCCATCGATTTTTATATCAAGTATATCAGGTCTGCTGCGGCGTCCGCGTGTATTAAACCCGGCCCGTCGGCTTGCCAGTTTGATGCGCTAACCATTACACTACACGCGCCTTTCTCTCGTAATGAATGAAGTTTTAAGTGTGTGAACAAATGAGATGGGTTTGCTATCTACGCAAGTGCCTAATTCTTGTCGCAAATGGCACAGAATTCATACTCTTGTTCTCATTCACATGGCGCATTGCACTTTTCGATGAGTTGTCAATGTTTCCTCAAGCTTTCCACCTATGCGTATGCAAATAGAAGTTTGGGCAGTATCTAATTTAACATTCGTACTGCTGAGCTTCACGATACTAAACTTAACGACAAATGTTCCCTTAAAAGTGTTGGCACTCCACTCTCTGCGATATGGAACCCTAAAACATGGTAACGGCGAGGCGATGCCATACACGACGTTCGTTCGCATAAATATTTACTCTGTAATGTAATACTCTTTGTAGGGCGTACAATTTGTGGAGCCAGCTCAATATCAATGATGATATGATGCGACTATTGCCTCTTAATTGCTTTGCGATTTGGTTTTCATACGGAACTTGCGAAATATCTGCTCTTTCGTTTCAGGTCTTCCTATTTGAGTCCGAATTGTGAGCGACACAACACATCTCAGAACACGACGCGACAAAATTGGTGCACCGCACGCAAATCTAGGATATCATATCGTAATTGTCTGGGTAGTTTGGAAAAAACTATTTATTTTTTCGTATGGCATTTCGCCATGACTGCAATGTCTAGGTTTTGGCGTTACTTGTTTGTCGGCATAGCGCTCATGGCATTGCCAAAGACCTGGCCTCTTGGCATTGATCACTGTAGCGTATGTGATTGTTTCCATGGCAATGTTTCAAAATATGAAGCCGATCTACGCTACTACCTAGGTACAAATTTGCGTGCCGAAAAATGTGTGATTGCAATAAACATTGGTCTCAAATCCTCGAATGATCTCTACACTTGTTTCAAATGTGAGTTAAACAATAGCAAAGAATGAGACACTTGTGTAGGTTGCCTTCGCCTGTTGCTTCCTCAACGTACTGTTTCCCGTCGAGATTAGTGTGTTGTGCTTGGTGTCATGACGGGCAAGGAGTCACCTACTCAACTGTATTGAGTTGGTGTGTGTGTGTGTGTGTGTGTGTGTGTGCGTGTGCGTGTGCGTGTGCGTGTGCGTGTGCGTGTGCGTGTGCGTGTGCGTGCGCGTGCGCGTGCGCGTGCGTGTGTGTGTGTGCGCGCGCGCGCGATAATGTGTGTGACATTCTCACGAATGATGCTTATGCATATAAATGTTAAGATATTTACTGCGATGCGATATCGGCCTCTTACATAAGTTTCGTTTCGTGTGCCTTATTTTAGCATCATATTTTGACATAACTTAATTTGATATACAGTAATTAATGTAGCTAAGTTGTCTTGGTGCAACAGAAGCTCGCTCACAAGGTGATGTGTATTGGTGAACATGTTACTGGCATAGTTGGCTGCTTTGGTCTTTATCCATGCACCCAATTTACTTCGTTATACTATAAGTATATAAAAACTACTCAACTGTGTGTTGGTGTGTGTGTGTGTGTGTGAGTGTGCGCGCGCGATAATGTTTGTGATATTCTCGCGAATGATGCTTATGCATATAAATGTTAAGATATTTACTACGATGCGATATTGGCCTCTTACATAAGTTTCGTTTCGTGTGCCTTATTTTAGCATCATATTTTGACATAACTTAATTTGATATACAGTAATTAATGTAGCTAAGTTGTCTTGGTGCAACAGAAGCTCGCTCACAAGGTGATGTGTATTGGTGAACATGTTACTGGCATAGTTGGCTGCTTTGCTCTTTATTCATGCACCCAATTTACTTCGTTATACTATAAGTAAAGCACATTCGGTGAAACACGTAAAACTGGCAGACATTGCTAGGCCCAAAAAAGCACCACCTGAAGTGGTTGCTAGGAAATTATTCGAAGCTTAAACCATCTTCATTATATCAGTTCTGATCAGTCATATAGCGTGAGAAATAGCTGGAACAATCGTCTAAGTAAAACGTTTCGAATGCGTTCTCATTTTTGTGAGAACTGTAACATTCAAACTAATGTCCATTCGCACTTGTTATGATAGATATATTAATGTCAAGCTATCATTGATTGTCCAGGTTATATTGCACGAAATGGCTACACTCGTTAAAAACAAGACTTCACCCACTGTCGAATGACTGTTCCGCGTCGCCAGACTTCAAATCGTCGTGCCTGGTCGGTCAGTACTGGTTCCAGATGTTGTCGGCCATGTGTCTCTGTATCTTCACCAGGCGCAGACACCTGAGGAAAAACAATAAAAGAGCGTTACAATGTGCACGGTGATTAACAATGTTGAAACCAGTAGACGCAAGTCTTACACATGCCTACATCCCTTCACCTACTGGCATCAAATGCGTAAATCCCACAGCGATGCGATCGATATTGCATTAAAGAAACTGGTATATCTTGCCAGCATTCGGCTGCGCGGCACAGAAATGGCGGCAAACCGGAAGAGGCATTCCTACTGTTACGTCACGACAATACGGCAAACGCGCCATTTTCGTTTCTGGCGACGTCAGATTTCAAGATGGCGACGCCGTTGATTTAGGCAAACTGAGGGGACCGCTTTCTCCCGTCTACTTCTTTCTTTCAATGTATGCACCCTGCGCGTGGGGATGTTGTTATCATGTACACGCATAGGATTACCGTGTTATTATGGTACAGCGGTCTGTGCGACATTCGCGTACTTTTTATGTACAATGCATGTTAATATGCGTGGCATAAAGCACCGATTATATTCAACAATGTCAGACTCTGTCCATCGATTTTTATATCAAGTATATCAGGTCTGCTGCGGCGTCCGCGTGTATTAAACCCGGCCCGTCGACTTGCCAGTTTGATGCGCTAACCATTACACTACACGCGCCTTTCTCTCGTAATGAATGAAGTTTTAAGTGTGTGAACAAATGAGATGGGTTTGCTATCTACGCAAGTGCCTAATTCTTGTCGCAAATGGCACAGAATTCATACTCTTGTTCTCATTCACACTCTTGTTCTCATTCACATGGCGCATTGCACTTTTCGATGAGTTGTCAATGTTTCCTCAAGCTTTCCACCTATGCGTATGCAAATAGAAGTTTGGGCAGTATCTAATTTAACATTCGTACTGCTGAGCTTCACGATACTAAACTTAACGACAAAAGTTCCCTTAAAAGTGTTGGCACTCCACTCTCTGCGATATGGAACCCTAAAACATGGTAACGGCGAGGCGATGCCATACACGACGTTCGTTCGCATAAATATTTACTCTGTAATGTAATACTCTTTGTAGGGCGTACAATTTGTGGAGCCAACTCAATATCAATGATGATATGATGCGACTATTGCCTCTTAATTGCTTTGCGATTTGGTTTTCATACGGAACTTGCGAAATATCTGCTCTTTCGTTTCAGGTCTTCCTATTTGAGTCCGAATTGTGAGCGACACAACACATCTCAGAACACGACGCGACAAAATTGGTGCACCGCACGCAAATCTAGGATATCATATCGTAATTGTCTGGGTAGTTTGGAAAAAACTATTTATTTTTTCGTATGGCATTTCGCCATGACTGCAATGTCTAGGTTTTGGCGTTACTTGTTTGTCGGCATAGCGCTCATGGCATTGCCAAAGACCTGGCCTGTTGGCATTGATCACTGTAGCGTATGTGATTGTTTCCATGGCAATGTTTCAAAATATGAAGCCGATCTACGCTACTACCTAGGTACAAATTTGCGTGCCGAAAAATGTGTGATTGCAATAAACATTGGTCTCAAATCCTCGAATGATCTCTACACTTGTTTCAAATGTGACCCCGTGAGTTAAACAATAGCAAAGAATGAGACACTTGTGTAGGTTGCCTTCGCCTGTTGCTTCCTCAACGTACTGTTTCCCGTCGAGATTAGTGTGTTGTGCTTGGTGTCATGACGGGCAAGGAGTCACCTACTCAACTGTATTGAGTTGGTGTGTGTGTGTGTGTGTGCGTGTGCGTGTGCGTGTGCGTGTGCGTGTGCGTGTGCGTGTGCGTGTGCGTGTGCGTGCGCGTGCGCGTGCGCGTGCGCGTGCGTGTGCGTGTGTGTGTGTGTGCGCGCGCGCGATAATGTGTGTGACATTCTCACGAATGATGCTTATGCATATAAATGTTAAGATATTTACTGCGATGCGATATCGGCCTCTTACATAAGTTTCGTTTCGTATGCCTTATTTTAGCATCATATTTTGACATAACTTAATTTGATATACAGTAATTAATGTAGCTAAGTTGTCTTGGTGCAACAGAAGCTCGCTCACAAGGTGATGTGTATTGGTGAACATGTTACTGGCATAGTTGGCTGCTTTGCTCTTTATCCACGCACCAAATTTACTTCGTTATACTATAAGTATATAAAAACTACTCAACTGTGTGTTGGTGTGTGTGTGTGTGTGAATGTGTGCGCGCGCGATAATATGTGTGACATTCTCGCGAATGATGCTTATGCATATAAATGTTAAGATATTTACTACGATGCGATATTGGCCTCTTACATAAGTTTCGTTTCGTGTGCCTTATTTTAGCATCATATTTTGACATAACTTAATTTGATATACAGTAATTAATGTAGCTAAGTTGTCTTGGTGCAACAGAAGCTCGCTCACAAGGTGATGTGTATTGGTGAACATGTTACTGGCATAGTTGGCTGCTTTGCTCTTTATTCATGCACCCAATTTACTTGGTTATACTATAAGTAAAGCACATTCGGTGAAACACGTAAAACTGGCAGACATTGCTAGGCCCAAAAAAGCACCACCTGAAGTGGTTGCTAGGAAATAATTCGAAGCTTAAACCATCTTCATTATATCAGTTCTGATCAGTCATATAGCGTGAGAAATAGCTGGAACAATCGTCTAAGTAAAACGTTTCGAATGCGTTCTCATTTTTGTGAGAACTGTAACATTCAAACTAATGTCCATTCGCACTTGTTATGATAGATATATTAATGTCAAGCTATCATTGATTGTCCAGGTTATATTGCACGAAATGGCTACACTCGTTAAAAACAAGACTTCACCCACTGTCGAATGACTGTTCCGCGTCGCCAGACTTCAAATCGTCGTGCCTAGTCGGTCAGTACTGGTGCCAGATGTTGTCGGCCATGTGTCTCTGTATCTTCACCAGGCGCAGACACCTGAGGAAAAACAATAAAAGAGCGTTACAATGTGCACGGTGATTAACAATGTTGAAACCAGTAGACGCAATTCTTACACATGCCTACATCCCTTCACCTACTGGCGTCAAATGCGTAAATCCCACAGCGATGCGATCGATATTGCATTAAAGAAACTGGTATATCTTGCCAGCATTCGGCTGCGCGGCACAGAAATGGCGGCAAACCGGAAGAGGCATTCCTACTGTTACGTCACGACAATACGGCAAACGCGCCATTTTCGTTTCTGGCGACGTCAGATTTCAAGATGGCGACGCCGTTGATTTAGGCAAACTGAGGGGACCGCTTTCTCCCGTCTACTTCTTTCTTTCAATGTATGCACCCTGCGCGTGGGGATGTTGTTATCATGTACACGCATAGGATTACCGTGTTATTGTGGTACAGCGGTCTGTGCGACATTCGCGTACTTTTTATGTACAATGCATGTTAATATGCGTGGCATAAAGCACCGATTATATTCAACAATGTCAGACTCTGTCCATCGATTTTTATATCAAGTATATCAGGTTTGCTGCGGCGTCCGCGTGTATTAAACCCGGCCCGTCGGCTTGCCAGTTTGATGCGCTAACCATTACACTACACGCGCCTTTCTCTCGTAATGAATGAAGTTTTAAGTGTGTGAACAAATGAGATGGGTTTGCTATCTACGCAAGTGCCTAATTCTTGTCGCAAATGGCACAGAATTCATACTCTTGTTCTCATTCACATGGCGCATTGCACTTTTCGATGAGTTGTCAATGTTTCCTCAAGCTTTCCACCTATGCGTATGCAAATAGAAGTTTGGGCAGTATCTAATTTAACATTCGTACTGCTGAGCTTCACGATACTAAACTTAACGACAAAAGTTCCCTTCAAAGTGTTGGAACTCCACTCTCTGCGATATGGAACCCTAAAACATGGTAACGGCGAGGCGATGCCATACACGACGTTCGTTCGCATAAATATTTACTCTGTAATGTAATACTCTTTGTAGGGCGTACAGTTTGTGGAGCCAGCTCAATATCAATGATGATATGATGCGACTATTGCCTCTTAATTGCTTTGCGATTTGGTTTTCATACGGAACTTGCGAAATATCTGCTCTTTCGTTTCAGGTCTTCCTATTTGAGTCCGAATTGTGAGCGACACAACACATCTCAGAACACGACGCGACAAAATTGGTGCACCGCACGCAAATCTAGGATATCATATCGTAATTGTCTGGGTAGTTTGGAAAAAACTATTTATTTTTTCGTATGGCATTTCGCCATGACTGCAATGTCTAGGTTTTGGCGTTACTTGTTTGTCGGCATAGCGCTCATGGCATTGCCAAAGACCTGGCCTGTTGGCATTGATCACTGTAGCGTATGTGATTGTTTCCATGGCAATGTTTCAAAATATGAAGCCGATCTACGCTACTACCTAGGTACAAATTTGCGTGCCGAAAAATGTGTGATTGCAATAAACATTGGTCTCAAATCCTCGAATGATCTCTACACTTGTTTCAAATGTGACCCCGTGAGTTAAACAATAGCAAAGAATGAGACACTTGTGTAGGTTGCCTTCGCCTGTTGCTTCCTCAACGTACTGTTTCCCGTCGAGATTAGTGTGTTGTGCTTGGTGTCATGACGGGCAAGGAGTCACCTACTCAACTGTATTGAGTTGGTGTGTGTGTGTGTGTGTGTGTGTGTGCGTGTGCGTGTGCGTGTGCGTGTGCGTGTGCGTGTGCGTGTGCGTGTGCGTGCGCGTGCGCGTGCGCGTGCGCGTGCGCGTGCGTGTGCGTGTGTGTGTGTGTGCGCGCGCGCGATAATGTGTGTGACATTCTCACGAATGATGCTTATGCATATAAATGTTAAGATATTTACTGCGATGCGATATCGGCCTCTTACATAAGTTTCGTTTCGTGTGCCTTATTTTAGCATCATATTTTGACATAACTTAATTTGATATACAGTAATTAATGTAGCTAAGTTGTCTTGGTGCAACAGAAGCTCGCTCACAAGGTGATGTGTATTGGTGAACATGTTACTGGCATAGTTGGCTGCTTTGGTCTTTATCCATGCACCCAATTTACTTCGTTATACTATAAGTATATAAAAACTACTCAACTGTGTGTTGGTGTGTGTGTGTGTGTGAGTGTGCGCGCGCGATAATGTTTGTGATATTCTCGCGAATGATGCTTATGCATATAAATGTTAAGATATTTACTACGATGCGATATTGGCCTCTTACATAAGTTTCGTTTCGTGTGCCTTATTTTAGCATCATATTTTGACATAATTTAATTTGATATACAGTAATTAATGTAGCTAAGTTGTCTTGGTGCAACAGAAGCTCGCTCACAAGGTGATGTGTATTGGTGAACATGTTACTGGCATAGTTGGCTGCTTTGCTCTTTATTCATGCACCCAATTTACTTCGTTATACTATAAGTAAAGCACATTCGGTGAAACACGTAAAACTGGCAGACATTGCTAGGCCCAAAAAAGCACCACCTGAAGTGGTTGCTAGGAAATAATTCGAAGCTTAAACCATCTTCATTATATCAGTTCTGATCAGTCATATAGCGTGAGAAATAGCTGGAACAATCGTCTAAGTAAAACGTTTCGAATGCGTTCTCATTTTTGTGAGAACTGTAACATTCAAACTAATGTCCATTCGCACTTGTTATGATAGATATATTAATGTCAAGCTATCATTGATTGTCCAGGTTATATTGCACGAAATGGCTACACTCGTTAAAAACAAGACTTCACCCACTGTCGAATGACTGTTCCGCGTCGCCAGACTTCAAATCGTCGTGCCTGGTCGGTCAGTACTGGTGCCAGATGTTGTCGGCCATGTGTCTCTGTATCTTCACCAGGCGCAGACACCTGAGGAAAAACAATAAAAGAGCGTTACAATGTGCACGGTGATTAACAATGTTGAAACCAGTAGACGCAATTCTTACACATGCCTACATCCCTTCACCTACTGGCGTCAAATGCGTAAATCCCACAGCGATGCGATCGATATTGCATTAAAGAAACTGGTATATCTTGCCAGCATTCGGCTGCGCGGCACAGAAATGGCGGCAAACCGGAAGAGGCATTCCTACTGTTACGTCACGACAATACGGCAAACGCGCCATTTTCGTTTCTGGCGACGTCAGATTTCAAGATGGCGACGCCGTTGATTTAGGCAAACTGAGGGGACCGCTTTCTCCCGTCTACTTCTTTCTTTCAATGTATGCACCCTGCGCGTGGGGATGTTGTTATCATGTACACGCATAGGATTACCGTGTTATTGTGGTACAGCGGTCTGTGCGACATTCGCGTACTTTTTATGTACAATGCATGTTAATATGCGTGGCATAAAGCACCGATTATATTCAACAATGTCAGACTCTGTCCATCGATTTTTATATCAAGTATATCAGGTTTGCTGCGGCGTCCGCGTGTATTAAACCCGGCCCGTCGGCTTCCAGTTTGATGCGCTAACCATTACACTACACGCGCCTTTCTCTCGTAATGAAGTTTTAAGTGTATGAACAAATGAGATGGGTTTGCTATCTACGCAAGTGCCTAATTCTTGTCGCAAATGGCACAGAATTCATACTCTTGTTCTCATTCACATGGCGCATTGCACTTTTCGATGAGTTGTCAATGTTTCCTCAAGCTTTCCACCTATGCGTATGCAAATAGAAGTTTGGGCAGTATCTAATTTAACATTCGTACTGCTGAGCTTCACGATACTAAACTTAACGACAAAAGTTCCCTTCAAAGTGTTGGAACTCCACTCTCTGCGATATGGAACCCTAAAACATGGTAACGGCGAGGCGATGCCATACACGACGTTCGTTCGCATAAATATTTACTCTGTAATGTAATACTCTTTGTAGGGCGTACAGTTTGTGGAGCCAGCTCAATATCAATGATGATATGATGCGACTATTGCCTCTTAATTGCTTTGCGATTTGGTTTTCATACGGAACTTGCGAAATATCTGCTCTTTCGTTTCAGGTCTTCCTATTTGAGTCCGAATTGTGAGCGACACAACACATCTCAGAACACGACGCGACAAAATTGGTGCACCGCACGCAAATCTAGGATATCATATCGTAATTGTCTGGGTAGTTTGGAAAAAACTATTTATTTTTTCGTATGGCATTTCGCCATGACTGCAATGTCTAGGTTTTGGCGTTACTTGTTTGTCGGCATAGCGCTCATGGCATTGCCAAAGACCTGGCCTGTTGGCATTGATCACTGTAGCGTATGTGATTGTTTCCATGGCAATGTTTCAAAATATGAAGCCGATCTACGCTACTACCTAGGTACAAATTTGCGTGCCGAAAAATGTGTGATTGCAATAAACATTGGTCTCAAATCCTCGAATGATCTCTACACTTGTTTCAAATGTGACCCCGTGAGTTAAACAATAGCAAAGAATGAGACACTTGTGTAGGTTGCCTTCGCCTGTTGCTTCCTCAACGTACTGTTTCCCGTCGAGATTAGTGTGTTGTGCTTGGTGTCATGACGGGCAAGGAGTCACCTACTCAACTGTATTGAGTTGGTGTGTGTGTGTGTGTGTGTGTGTGTGTGCGTGTGCGTGTGCGTGTGCGTGTGCGTGTGCGTGTGCGTGCGCGTGCGCGTGCGCGTGCGCGTGCGTGTGCGTGTGTGTGTGTGCGCGCGCGCGCGATAATGTGTGTGACATTCTCACGAATGATGCTTATGCATATAAATGTTAAGATATTTACTGCGATGCGATATCGGCCTCTTACATAAGTTTCGTTTCGTGTGCCTTATTTTAGCATCATATTTTGACATAACTTAATTTGATATA
Organism: Osedax frankpressi; assembly: GCA_964035775.1. Taxonomy (NCBI): domain Eukaryota; kingdom Metazoa; phylum Annelida; class Polychaeta; order Sabellida; family Siboglinidae; genus Osedax; species Osedax frankpressi. The sequence goes on from CAXIVS010000063.1 coordinate 51,705, forward strand.
CAGTAATTAATGTAGCTAAGTTGTCTTGGTGCAACAGAAGCTCGCTCACAAGGTGATGTGTATTGGTGAACATGTTACTGGCATAGTTGGCTGCTTTGGTCTTTATCCATGCACCCAATTTACTTCGTTATACTATAAGTATATAAAAACTACTCAACTGTGTGTTGGTGTGTGTGTGTGTGTGAGTGTGCGCGCGCGATAATGTTTGTGATATTCTCGCGAATGATGCTTATGCATATAAATGTTAAGATATTTACTACGATGCGATATTGGCCTCTTACATAAGTTTCGTTTCGTGTGCCTTATTTTAGCATCATATTTTGACATAATTTAATTTGATATACAGTAATTAATGTAGCTAAGTTGTCTTGGTGCAACAGAAGCTCGCTCACAAGGTGATGTGTATTGGTGAACATGTTACTGGCATAGTTGGCTGCTTTGCTCTTTATTCATGCACCCAATTTACTTCGTTATACTATAAGTAAAGCACATTCGGTGAAACACGTAAAACTGGCAGACATTGCTAGGCCCAAAAAAGCACCACCTGAAGTGGTTGCTAGGAAATAATTCGAAGCTTAAACCATCTTCATTATATCAGTTCTGATCAGTCATATAGCGTGAGAAATAGCTGGAACAATCGTCTAAGTAAAACGTTTCGAATGCGTTCTCATTTTTGTGAGAACTGTAACATTCAAACTAATGTCCATTCGCACTTGTTATGATAGATATATTAATGTCAAGCTATCATTGATTGTCCAGGTTATATTGCACGAAATGGCTACACTCGTTAAAAACAAGACTTCACCCACTGTCGAATGACTGTTCCGCGTCGCCAGACTTCAAATCGTCGTGCCTGGTCGGTCAGTACTGGTGCCAGATGTTGTCGGCCATGTGTCTCTGTATCTTCACCAGGCGCAGACACCTGAGGAAAAACAATAAAAGAGCGTTACAATGTGCACGGTGATTAACAATGTTGAAACCAGTAGACGCAATTCTTACACATGCCTACATCCCTTCACCTACTGGCGTCAAATGCGTAAATCCCACAGCGATGCGATCGATATTGCATTAAAGAAACTGGTATATCTTGCCAGCATTCGGCTGCGCGGCACAGAAATGGCGGCAAACCGGAAGAGGCATTCCTACTGTTACGTCACGACAATACGGCAAACGCGCCATTTTCGTTTCTGGCGACGTCAGATTTCAAGATGGCGACGCCGTTGATTTAGGCAAACTGAGGGGACCGCTTTCTCCCGTCTACTTCTTTCTTTCAATGTATGCACCCTGCGCGTGGGGATGTTGTTATCATGTACACGCATAGGATTACCGTGTTATTGTGGTACAGCGGTCTGTGCGACATTCGCGTACTTTTTATGTACAATGCATGTTAATATGCGTGGCATAAAGCACCGATTATATTCAACAATGTCAGACTCTGTCCATCGATTTTTATATCAAGTATATCAGGTTTGCTGCGGCGTCCGCGTGTATTAAACCCGGCCCGTCGGCTTGCCAGTTTGATGCGCTAACCATTACACTACACGCGCCTTTCTCTCGTAATGAAGTTTTAAGTGTATGAACAAATGAGATGGGTTTGCTATCTACGCAAGTGCCTAATTCTTGTCGCAAATGGCACAGAATTCATACTCTTGTTCTCATTCACATGGCGCATTGCACTTTTCGATGAGTTGTCAATGTTTCCTCAAGCTTTCCACCTATGCGTATGCAAATAGAAGTTTGGGCAGTATCTAATTTAACATTCGTACTGCTGAGCTTCACGATACTAAACTTAACGACAAAAGTTCCCTTAAAAGTGTTGGCACTCCACTCTCTGCGATATGGAACCCTAAAACATGGTAACGGCGAGGCGATGCCATACACGACGTTCGTTCGCATAAATATTTACTCTGTAATGTAATACTCTTTGTAGGGCGTACAATTTGTGGAGCCAGCTCAATATCAATGATGATATGATGCGACTATTGCCTCTTAATTGCTTTGCGATTTGGTTTTCATACGGAACTTGCGAAATATCTGCTCTTTCGTTTCAGGTCTTCCTATTTGAGTCCGAATTGTGAGCGACACAACACATCTCAGAACACGACGCGACAAAATTGGTGCACCGCACGCAAATCTAGGATATCATATCGTAATTGTCTGGGTAGTTTGGAAAAAACTATTTATTTTTTCGTATGGCATTTCGCCATGACTGCAATGTCTAGGTTTTGGCGTTACTTGTTTGTCGGCATAGCGCTCATGGCATTGCCAAAGACCTGGCCTGTTGGCATTGATCACTGTAGCGTATGTGATTGTTTCCATGGCAATGTTTCAAAATATGAAGCCGATCTACGCTACTACCTAGGTACAAATTTGCGTGCCGAAAAATGTGTGATTGCAATAAACATTGGTCTCAAATCCTCGAATGATCTCTACACTTGTTTCAAATGTGACCCCGTGAGTTAAACAATAGCAAAGAATGAGACACTTGTGTAGGTTGCCTTCGCCTGTTGCTTCCTCAACGTACTGTTTCCCGTCGAGATTAGTGTGTTGTGCTTGGTTTCATGACGGGCAAGGAGTCACCTACTCAACTGTGTTGAGTTGGTGTGTGTGTGTGTGTGTGTGCGTGTGCGTGTGCGTGTGCGTGTGCGTGTGCGTGTGCGTGCGCGTGCGCGTGCGCGTGCGCGTGCGCGTGCGCGTGCGTGTGTGCGCGCGCGCGATAATGTGTGTGACATTCTCACGAATGATGCTTATGCATATAAATGTTAAGATATTTACTGCGATGCGATATCGGCCTCTTACATAAGTTTCGTTTCGTGTGCCTTATTTTAGCATCATATTTTGACATAACTTAATTTGATATACAGTAATTAATGTAGCTAAGTTGTCTTGGTGCAACAGAAGCTCGCTCACAAGGTGATGTGTATTGGTGAACATATTACTGGCATAGTTGGCTGCTTTGGTCTTTATCCATGCACCCAATTTACTTCGTTATACTATAAGTATATAAAAACTACTCAACTGTGTGTTGGTGTGTGTGTGTGTGTGTGTGAGTGTGCGCGCGCGATAATGTTTGTGATATTCTCGCGAATGATGCTTATGCATATAAATGTTAAGATATTTACTACGATGCGATATCGGCCTCTTACATAAGTTTCGTTTCGTGTGCCTTATTTTAGCATCATATTTTGACATAACTTAATTTGATATACAGTAATTAATGTAGCTAAGTTGTCTTGGTGCAACAGAAGCTCGCTCACAAGGTGATGTGTATTGGTGAACATGTTACTGGCATAGTTGGCTGCTTTGCTCTTTATTCATGCACCCAATTTACTTCGTTATACTATAAGTAAAGCACATTCGGTGAAACACGTAAAACTGGCAGACATTGCTAGGCCCAAAAAAGCACCACCTGAAGTGGTTGCTAGGAAATAATTCGAAGCTTAAACCATCTTCATTATATCAGTTCTGATCAGTCATATAGCGTGAGAAATAGCTGGAACAATCGTCTAAGTAAAACGTTTCGAATGCGTTCTCATTTTTGTGAGAACTGTAACATTCAAACTAATGTCCATTCGCACTTGTTATGATAGATATATTAATGTCAAGCTATCATTGATTGTCCAGGTTATATTGCACGAAATGGCTACACTCGTTAAAAACAAGACTTCACCCACTGTCGAATGACTGTTCCGCGTCGCCAGACTTCAAATCGTCGTGCCTAGTCGGTCAGTACTGGTGCCAGATGTTGTCGGCCATGTGTCTCTGTATCTTCACCAGGCGCAGACACCTGAGGAAAAACAATAAAAGAGCGTTACAATGTGCACGGTGATTAACAATGTTGAAACCAGTAGACGCAATTCTTACACATGCCTACATCCCTTCACCTACTGGCGTCAAATGCGTAAATCCCACAGCGATGCGATCGATATTGCATTAAAGAAACTGGTATATCTTGCCAGCATTCGGCTGCGCGGCACAGAAATGGCGGCAAACCGGAAGAGGCATTCCTACTGTTACGTCACGACAATACGGCAAACGCGCCATTTTCGTTTCTGGCGACGTCAGATTTCAAGATGGCGACGCCGTTGATTTAGGCAAACTGAGGGGACCGCTTTCTCCCGTCTACTTCTTTCTTTCAATGTATGCACCCTGCGCGTGGGGATGTTGTTATCATGTACACGCATAGGATTACCGTGTTATTGTGGTACAGCGGTCTGTGCGACATTCGCGTACTTTTTATGTACAATGCATGTTAATATGCGTGGCATAAAGCACCGATTATATTCAACAATGTCAGACTCTGTCCATCGATTTTTATATCAAGTATATCAGGTTTGCTGCGGCGTCCGCGTGTATTAAACCCGGCCCGTCGGCTTGCCAGTTTGATGCGCTAACCATTACACTACACGCGCCTTTCTCTCGTAATGAAGTTTTAAGTGTATGAACAAATGAGATGGGTTTGCTATCTACGCAAGTGCCTAATTCTTGTCGCAAATGGCACAGAATTCATACTCTTGTTCTCATTCACATGGCGCATTGCACTTTTCGATGAGTTGTCAATGTTTCCTCAAGCTTTCCACCTATGCGTATGCAAATAGAAGTTTGGGCAGTATCTAATTTAACATTCGTACTGCTGAGCTTCACGATACTAAACTTAACGACAAAAGTTCCCTTAAAAGTGTTGGCACTCCACTCTCTGCGATATGGAACCCTAAAACATGGTAACGGCGAGGCGATGCCATACACGACGTTCGTTCGCATAAATATTTACTCTGTAATGTAATACTCTTTGTAGGGCGTACAATTTGTGGAGCCAACTCAATATCAATGATGATATGATGCGACTATTGCCTCTTAATTGCTTTGCGATTTGGTTTTCATACGGAACTTGCGAAATATCTGCTCTTTCGTTTCAGGTCTTCCTATTTGAGTCCGAATTGTGAGCGACACAACACATCTCAGAACACGACGCGACAAAATTGGTGCACCGCACGCAAATCTAGGATATCATATCGTAATTGTCTGGGTAGTTTGGAAAAAACTATTTATTTTTTCGTATGGCATTTCGCCATGACTGCAATGTCTAGGTTTTGGCGTTACTTGTTTGTCGGCATAGCGCTCATGGCATTGCCAAAGACCTGGCCTGTTGGCATTGATCACTGTAGCGTATGTGATTGTTTCCATGGCAATGTTTCAAAATATGAAGCCGATCTACGCTACTACCTAGGTACAAATTTGCGTGCCGAAAAATGTGTGATTGCAATAAACATTGGTCTCAAATCCTCGAATGATCTCTACACTTGTTTCAAATGTGACCCCGTGAGTTAAACAATAGCAAAGAATGAGACACTTGTGTAGGTTGCCTTCGCCTGTTGCTTCCTCAACGTACTGTTTCCCGTCGAGATTAGTGTGTTGTGCTTGGTGTCATGACGGGCAAGGAGTCACCTACTCAACTGTATTGAGTTGGTGTGTGTGTGTGTGTGTGCGTGTGCGTGTGCGTGTGCGTGTGCGTGTGCGTGTGCGTGTGCGTGTGCGTGCGCGTGCGCGTGCGCGTGCGCGTGCGCGTGCGTGTGCGTGTGTGTGTGTGTGCGCGCGCGCGATAATGTGTGTGACATTCTCACGAATGATGCTTATGCATATAAATGTTAAGATATTTACTGCGATGCGATATCGGCCTCTTACATAAGTTTCGTTTCGTATGCCTTATTTTAGCATCATATTTTGACATAACTTAATTTGATATACAGTAATTAATGTAGCTAAGTTGTCTTGGTGCAACAGAAGCTCGCTCACAAGGTGATGTGTATTGGTGAACATGTTACTGGCATAGTTGGCTGCTTTGCTCTTTATCCACGCACCAAATTTACTTCGTTATACTATAAGTATATAAAAACTACTCAACTGTGTGTTGGTGTGTGTGTGTGTGTGAATGTGTGCGCGCGCGATAATATGTGTGACATTCTCGCGAATGATGCTTATGCATATAAATGTTAAGATATTTACTACGATGCGATATTGGCCTCTTACATAAGTTTCGTTTCGTGTGCCTTATTTTAGCATCATATTTTGACATAACTTAATTTGATATACAGTAATTAATGTAGCTAAGTTGTCTTGGTGCAACAGAAGCTCGCTCACAAGGTGATGTGTATTGGTGAACATGTTACTGGCATAGTTGGCTGCTTTGCTCTTTATTCATGCACCCAATTTACTTGGTTATACTATAAGTAAAGCACATTCGGTGAAACACGTAAAACTGGCAGACATTGCTAGGCCCAAAAAAGCACCACCTGAAGTGGTTGCTAGGAAATAATTCGAAGCTTAAACCATCTTCATTATATCAGTTCTGATCAGTCATATAGCGTGAGAAATAGCTGGAACAATCGTCTAAGTAAAACGTTTCGAATGCGTTCTCATTTTTGTGAGAACTGTAACATTCAAACTAATGTCCATTCGCACTTGTTATGATAGATATATTAATGTCAAGCTATCATTGATTGTCCAGGTTATATTGCACGAAATGGCTACACTCGTTAAAAACAAGACTTCACCCACTGTCGAATGACTGTTCCGCGTCGCCAGACTTCAAATCGTCGTGCCTAGTCGGTCAGTACTGGTGCCAGATGTTGTCGGCCATGTGTCTCTGTATCTTCACCAGGCGCAGACACCTGAGGAAAAACAATAAAAGAGCGTTACAATGTGCACGGTGATTAACAATGTTGAAACCAGTAGACGCAATTCTTACACATGCCTACATCCCTTCACCTACTGGCGTCAAATGCGTAAATCCCACAGCGATGCGATCGATATTGCATTAAAGAAACTGGTATATCTTGCCAGCATTCGGCTGCGCGGCACAGAAATGGCGGCAAACCGGAAGAGGCATTCCTACTGTTACGTCACGACAATACGGCAAACGCGCCATTTTCGTTTCTGGCGACGTCAGATTTCAAGATGGCGACGCCGTTGATTTAGGCAAACTGAGGGGACCGCTTTCTCCCGTCTACTTCTTTCTTTCAATGTATGCACCCTGCGCGTGGGATGTTGTTATCATGTACACGCATAGGATTACCGTGTTATTGTGGTACAGCGGTCTGTGCGACATTCGCGTACTTTTTATGTACAATGCATGTTAATATGCGTGGCATAAAGCACCGATTATATTCAACAATGTCAGACTCTGTCCATCGATTTTTATATCAAGTATATCAGGTTTGCTGCGGCGTCCGCGTGTATTAAACCCGGCCCGTCGGCTTGCCAGTTTGATGCGCTAACCATTACACTACACGCGCCTTTCTCTCGTAATGAAGTTTTAAGTGTATGAACAAATGAGATGGGTTTGCTATCTACGCAAGTGCCTAATTCTTGTCGCAAATGGCACAGAATTCATACTCTTGTTCTCATTCACATGGCGCATTGCACTTTTCGATGAGTTGTCAATGTTTCCTCAAGCTTTCCACCTATGCGTATGCAAATAGAAGTTTGGGCAGTATCTAATTTAACATTCGTACTGCTGAGCTTCACGATACTAAACTTAACGACAAAAGTTCCCTTAAAAGTGTTGGCACTCCACTCTCTGCGATATGGAACCCTAAAACATGGTAACGGCGAGGCGATGCCATACACGACGTTCGTTCGCATAAATATTTACTCTGTAATGTAATACTCTTTGTAGGGCGTACAATTTGTGGAGCCAACTCAATATCAATGATGATATGATGCGACTATTGCCTCTTAATTGCTTTGCGATTTGGTTTTCATACGGAACTTGCGAAATATCTGCTCTTTCGTTTCAGGTCTTCCTATTTGAGTCCGAATTGTGAGCGACACAACACATCTCAGAACACGACGCGACAAAATTGGTGCACCGCACGCAAATCTAGGATATCATATCGTAATTGTCTGGGTAGTTTGGAAAAAACTATTTATTTTTTCGTATGGCATTTCGCCATGACTGCAATGTCTAGGTTTTGGCGTTACTTGTTTGTCGGCATAGCGCTCATGGCATTGCCAAAGACCTGGCCTGTTGGCATTGATCACTGTTGCGTATGTGATTGTTTCCATGGCAATGTTTCAAAATATGAAGCCGATCTACGCTACTACCTAGGTACAAATTTGCGTGCCGAAAAATGTGTGATTGCAATAAACATTGGTCTCAAATCCTCGAATGATCTCTACACTTGTTTCAAATGTGACCCCGTGAGTTAAACAATAGCAAAGAATGAGACACTTGTGTAGGTTGCCTTCGCCTGTTGCTTCCTCAACGTACTGTTTCCCGTCGAGATTAGTGTGTTGTGCTTGGTGTCATGACGGGCAAGGAGTCACCTACTCAACTGTATTGAGTTGGTGTGTGTGTGTGTGTGTGCGTGTGCGTGTGCGTGTGCGTGTGCGTGTGCGTGTGCGTGTGCGTGCGCGTGCGCGTGCGCGTGCGCGTGCGTGTGCGTGTGTGTGTGTGTGCGCGCGCGCGATAATGTGTGTGACATTCTCACGAATGATGCTTATGCATATAAATGTTAAGATATTTACTGCGATGCGATATCGGCCTCTTACATAAGTTTCGTTTCGTATGCCTTATTTTAGCATCATATTTTGACATAACTTAATTTGATATACAGTAATTAATGTAGCTAAGTTGTCTTGGTGCAACAGAAGCTCGCTCACAAGGTGATGTGTATTGGTGAACATGTTACTGGCATAGTTGGCTGCTTTGCTCTTTATCCACGCACCAAATTTACTTCGTTATACTATAAGTATATAAAAACTACTCAACTGTGTGTTGGTGTGTGTGTGTGTGTGAATGTGTGCGCGCGCGATAATATGTGTGACATTCTCGCGAATGATGCTTATGCATATAAATGTTAAGATATTTACTACGATGCGATATTGGCCTCTTACATAAGTTTCGTTTCGTGTGCCTTATTTTAGCATCATATTTTGACATAACTTAATTTGATATACAGTAATTAATGTAGCTAAGTTGTCTTGGTGCAACAGAAGCTCGCTCACAAGGTGATGTGTATTGGTGAACATGTTACTGGCATAGTTGGCTGCTTTGCTCTTTATTCATGCACCCAATTTACTTGGTTATACTATAAGTAAAGCACATTCGGTGAAACACGTAAAACTGGCAGACATTGCTAGGCCCAAAAAAGCACCACCTGAAGTGGTTGCTAGGAAATAATTCGAAGCTTAAACCATCTTCATTATATCAGTTCTGATCAGTCATATAGCGTGAGAAATAGCTGGAACAATCGTCTAAGTAAAACGTTTCGAATGCGTTCTCATTTTTGTGAGAACTGTAACATTCAAACTAATGTCCATTCGCACTTGTTATGATAGATATATTAATGTCAAGCTATCATTGATTGTCCAGGTTATATTGCACGAAATGGCTACACTCGTTAAAAACAAGACTTCACCCACTGTCGAATGACTGTTCCGCGTCGCCAGACTTCAAATCGTCGTGCCTAGTCGGTCAGTACTGGTGCCAGATGTTGTCGGCCATGTGTCTCTGTATCTTCACCAGGCGCAGACACCTGAGGAAAAACAATAAAAGAGCGTTACAATGTGCACGGTGATTAACAATGTTGAAACCAGTAGACGCAATTCTTACACATGCCTACATCCCTTCACCTACTGGCGTCAAATGCGTAAATCCCACAGCGATGCGATCGATATTGCATTAAAGAAACTGGTATATCTTGCCAGCATTCGGCTGCGCGGCACAGAAATGGCGGCAAACCGGAAGAGGCATTCCTACTGTTACGTCACGACAATACGGCAAACGCGCCATTTTCGTTTCTGGCGACGTCAGATTTCAAGATGGCGACGCCGTTGATTTAGGCAAACTGAGGGGACCGCTTTCTCCCGTCTACTTCTTTCTTTCAATGTATGCACCCTGCGCGTGGGGATGTTGTTATCATGTACACGCATAGGATTACCGTGTTATTGTGGTACAGCGGTCTGTGCGACATTCGCGTACTTTTTATGTACAATGCATGTTAATATGCGTGGCATAAAGCACCGATTATATTCAACAATGTCAGACTCTGTCCATCGATTTTTATATCAAGTATATCAGGTTTGCTGCGGCGTCCGCGTGTATTAAACCCGGCCCGTCGGCTTGCCAGTTTGATGCGCTAACCATTACACTACACGCGCCTTTCTCTCGTAATGAAGTTTTAAGTGTATGAACAAATGAGATGGGTTTGCTATCTACGCAAGTGCCTAATTCTTGTCGCAAATGGCACAGAATTCATACTCTTGTTCTCATTCACATGGCGCATTGCACTTTTCGATGAGTTGTCAATGTTTCCTCAAGCTTTCCACCTATGCGTATGCAAATAGAAGTTTGGGCAGTATCTAATTTAACATTCGTACTGCTGAGCTTCACGATACTAAACTTAACGACAAAAGTTCCCTTAAAAGTGTTGGCACTCCACTCTCTGCGATATGGAACCCTAAAACATGGTAACGGCGAGGCGATGCCATACACGACGTTCGTTCGCATAAATATTTACTCTGTAATGTAATACTCTTTGTAGGGCGTACAATTTGTGGAGCCAACTCAATATCAATGATGATATGATGCGACTATTGCCTCTTAATTGCTTTGCGATTTGGTTTTCATACGGAACTTGCGAAATATCTGCTCTTTCGTTTCAGGTCTTCCTATTTGAGTCCGAATTGTGAGCGACACAACACATCTCAGAACACGACGCGACAAAATTGGTGCACCGCACGCAAATCTAGGATATCATATCGTAATTGTCTGGGTAGTTTGGAAAAAACTATTTATTTTTTCGTATGGCATTTCGCCATGACTGCAATGTCTAGGTTTTGGCGTTACTTGTTTGTCGGCATAGCGCTCATGGCATTGCCAAAGACCTGGCCTGTTGGCATTGATCACTGTAGCGTATGTGATTGTTTCCATGGCAATGTTTCAAAATATGAAGCCGATCTACGCTACTACCTAGGTACAAATTTGCGTGCCGAAAAATGTGTGATTGCAATAAACATTGGTCTCAAATCCTCGAATGATCTCTACACTTGTTTCAAATGTGACCCCGTGAGTTAAACAATAGCAAAGAATGAGACACTTGTGTAGGTTGCCTTCGCCTGTTGCTTCCTCAACGTACTGTTTCCCGTCGAGATTAGTGTGTTGTGCTTGGTGTCATGACGGGCAAGGAGTCACCTACTCAACTGTATTGAGTTGGTGTGTGTGTGTGTGTGTGCGTGTGCGTGTGCGTGTGCGTGTGCGTGTGCGTGTGCGTGTGCGTGTGCGTGCGCGTGCGCGTGCGCGTGCGCGTGCGTGTGCGTGTGTGTGTGTGTGCGCGCGCGCGATAATGTGTGTGACATTCTCACGAATGATGCTTATGCATATAAAGGTTAAGATATTTACTGCGATGCGATATCGGCCTCTTACATAAGTTTCGTTTCGTATGCCTTATTTTAGCATCATATTTTGACATAACTTAATTTGATATACAGTAATTAATGTAGCTAAGTTGTCTTGGTGCAACAGAAGCTCGCTCACAAGGTGATGTGTATTGGTGAACATGTTACTGGCATAGTTGGCTGCTTTGCTCTTTATCCACGCACCAAATTTACTTCGTTATACTATAAGTATATAAAAACTACTCAACTGTGTGTTGGTGTGTGTGTGTGTGTGAATGTGTGCGCGCGCGATAATATGTGTGACATTCTCGCGAATGATGCTTATGCATATAAATGTTAAGATATTTACTACGATGCGATATTGGCCTCTTACATAAGTTTCGTTTCGTGTGCCTTATTTTAGCATCATATTTTGACATAACTTAATTTGATATACAGTAATTAATGTAGCTAAGTTGTCTTGGTGCAACAGAAGCTCGCTCACAAGGTGATGTGTATTGGTGAACATGTTACTGGCATAGTTGGCTGCTTTGCTCTTTATTCATGCACCCAATTTACTTGGTTATACTATAAGTAAAGCACATTCGGTGAAACACGTAAAACTGGCAGACATTGCTAGGCCCAAAAAAGCACCACCTGAAGTGGTTGCTAGGAAATAATTCGAAGCTTAAACCATCTTCATTATATCAGTTCTGATCAGTCATATAGCGTGAGAAATAGCTGGAACAATCGTCTAAGTAAAACGTTTCGAATGCGTTCTCATTTTTGTGAGAACTGTAACATTCAAACTAATGTCCATTCGCACTTGTTATGATAGATATATTAATGTCAAGCTATCATTGATTGTCCAGGTTATATTGCACGAAATGGCTACACTCGTTAAAAACAAGACTTCACCCACTGTCGAATGACTGTTCCGCGTCGCCAGACTTCAAATCGTCGTGCCTGGTCGGTCAGTACTGGTGCCAGATGTTGTCGGCCATGTGTCTCTGTATCTTCACCAGGCGCAGACACCTGAGGAAAAACAATAAAAGAGCGTTACAATGTGCACGGTGATTAACAATGTTGAAACCAGTAGACGCAATTCTTACACATGCCTACATCCCTTCACCTACTGGCGTCAAATGCGTAAATCCCACAGCGATGCGATCGATATTGCATTAAAGAAACTGGTATATCTTGCCAGCATTCGGCTGCGCGGCACAGAAATGGCGGCAAACCGGAAGAGGCATTCCTACTGTTACGTCACGACAATACGGCAAACGCGCCATTTTCGTTTCTGGCGACGTCAGATTTCAAGATGGCGACGCCGTTGATTTAGGCAAACTGAGGGGACCGCTTTCTCCCGTCTACATCTTTCTTTCAATGTATGCACCCTGCGCGTGGGGATGTTGTTATCATGTACACGCATAGGATTACCGTGTTATTGTGGTACAGCGGTCTGTGCGACATTCGCGTACTTTTTATGTACAATGCATGTTAATATGCGTGGCATAAAGCACCGATTATATTCAACAATGTCAGACTCTGTCCATCGATTTTTATATCAAGTATATCAGGTTTGCTGCGGCGTCCGCGTGTATTAAACCCGGCCCGTCGGCTTGCCAGTTTGATGCGCTAACCATTACACTACACGCGCCTTTCTCTCGTAATGAAGTTTTAAGTGTATGAACAAATGAGATGGGTTTGCTATCTACGCAAGTGCCTAATTCTTGTCGCAAATGGCACAGAATTCATACTCTTGTTCTCATTCACATGGCGCATTGCACTTTTCGATGAGTTGTCAATGTTTCCTCAAGCTTTCCACCTATGCGTATGCAAATAGAAGTTTGGGCAGTATCTAATTTAACATTCGTACTGCTGAGCTTCACGATACTAAACTTAACGACAAAAGTTCCCTTAAAAGTGTTGGCACTCCACTCTCTGCGATATGGAACCCTAAAACATGGTAACGGCGAGGCGATGCCATACACGACGTTCGTTCGCATAAATATTTACTCTGTAATGTAATACTCTTTGTAGGGCGTACAATTTGTGGAGCCAGCTCAATATCAATGATGATATGATGCGACTATTGCCTCTTAATTGCTTTGCGATTTGGTTTTCATACGGAACTTGCGAAATATCTGCTCTTTCGTTTCAGGTCTTCCTATTTGAGTCCGAATTGTGAGCGACACAACACATCTCAGAACACGACGCGACAAAATTGGTGCACCGCACGCAAATCTAGGATATCATATCGTAATTGTCTGGGTAGTTTGGAAAAAACTATTTATTTTTTCGTATGGCATTTCGCCATGACTGCAATGTCTAGGTTTTGGCGTTACTTGTTTGTCGGCATAGCGCTCATGGCATTGCCAAAGACCTGGCCTGTTGGCATTGATCACTGTAGCGTATGTGATTGTTTCCATGGCAATGTTTCAAAATATGAAGCCGATCTACGCTACTACCTAGGTACAAATTTGCGTGCCGAAAAATGTGTGATTGCAATAAACATTGGTCTCAAATCCTCGAATGATCTCTACACTTGTTTCAAATGTGACCCCGTGAGTTAAACAATAGCAAAGAATGAGACACTTGTGTAGGTTGCCTTCGCCTGTTGCTTCCTCAACGTACTGTTTCCCGTCGAGATTAGTGTGTTGTGCTTGGTGTCATGACGGGCAAGGAGTCACCTACTCAACTGTATTGAGTTGGTGTGTGTGTGTGTGTGTGTGTGTGTGTGTGCGTGTGCGTGTGCGTGTGCGTGTGCGTGTGCGTGTGCGTGTGCGTGTGCGTGCGCGTGCGCGTGCGCGTGCGCGTGCGTGTGCGTGTGTGTGTGTGTGCGCGCGCGCGATAATGTGTGTGACATTCTCACGAATGATGCTTATGCATATAAATGTTAAGATATTTACTGCGATGCGATATCCGGCCTCTTACATAAGTTTCGTTTCGTGTGCCTTATTTTAGCATCATATTTTGACATAACTTAATTTGATATACAGTAATTAATGTAGCTAAGTTGTCTTGGTGCAACAGAAGCTCGCTCACAAGGTGATGTGTATTGGTGAACATGTTACTGGCATAGTTGGCTGCTTTGCTCTTTATCCATGCACCAAATTTACTTCGTTATACTATAAGTATATAAAAACTACTCAACTGTGTGTGTGTGTGTGTGTGTGTGTGAGTGTGCGCGCGCGATAATGTTTGTGATATTCTCGCGAATGATGCTTATGCATATAATGTTAAGATATTTACTACGATGCGATATTGGCCTCTTACATAAGTTTCGTTTCGTGTGCCTTATTTTAGCATCATATTTTGACATAACTTAATTTGATATACAGTAATTAATGTAGCTAAGTTGTCTTGGTGCAACAGAAGCTCGCTCACAAGGTGATGTGTATTGGTGAACATGTTACTGGCATAGTTGGCTGCTTTGCTTCTTTATTCATGCACCCAATTTACTTCGTTATACTATAAGTAAAGCACATTCGGTGAAACACGTAAAACTGGCAGACATTGCTAGGCCCAAAAAAGCACCACCTGAAGTGGTTGCTAGGAAATAATTCGAAGCTTAAACCATCTTCATTATATCAGTTCTGATCAGTCATATAGCGTGAGAAATAGCTGGAACAATCGTCTAAGTAAAACGTTTCGAATGCGTTCTCATTTTTGTGAGAACTGTAACATTCAAACTAATGTCCATTCGCACTTGTTATGATAGATATATTAATGTCAAGCTATCATTGATTGTCCAGGTTATATTGCACGAAATGGCTACACTCGTTAAAAACAAGACTTCACCCACTGTCGAATGACTGTTCCGCGTCGCCAGACTTCAAATCGTCGTGCCTGGTCGGTCAGTACTGGTGCCAGATGTGTCGGCCATGTGTCTCTGTATCTTCACCAGGCGCAGACACCTGAGGAAAACAATAAAAGAGCGTTACAATGTGCACGGTGATTAACAATGTTGAAACCAGTAGACGCAATTCTTACACATGCCTACATCCCTTCACCTACTGGCGTCAAATGCGTAAATCCCACAGCGATGCGATCGATATTGCATTAAAGAAACTGGTATATCTTGCCAGCATTCGGCTGCGCGGCACAGAAATGGCGGCAAACCGGAAGAGGCATTCCTACTGTTACGTCACGACAATACGGCAACGCGCCATTTTCGTTTCTGGCGACGTCAGATTTCAAGATGGCGACGCCGTTGATTTAGGCAAACTGAGGGACCACTTTCTCCCGTCTACTTCTTTCTTTCAATGTATGCACCCTGCGCGTGGGGATGTTGTTATCATGTACACGCATAGGATTACCGTGTTATTGTGGTACAGCGGTCTGTGCGACATTCGCGTACTTTTTATGTACAATGCATGTTAATATGCGTGGCATAAAGCACCGATTATATTCAACAATGTCAGACTCTGTCCATCGATTTTTATATCAAGTATATCAGGTTTGCTGCGGCGTCCGCGTGTATTAAACCCGGCCCGTCGGCTTGCCAGTTTGATGCGCTAACCATTACACTACACGCGCCTTTCTCTCGTAATGAAGTTTTAAGTGTATGAACAAATGAGATGGGTTTGCTATCTACGCAAGTGCCTAATTCTTGTCGCAAATGGCACAGAATTCATACTCTTGTTCTCATTCACATGGCGCATTGCACTTTTCGATGAGTTGTCAATGTTTCCTCAAGCTTTCCACCTATGCGTATGCAAATAGAAGTTTGGGCAGTATCTAATTTAACATTCGTACTGCTGAGCTTCACGATACTAAACTTAACGACAAAAGTTCCCTAAAAGTGTTGGCACTCCACTCTCTGCGATATGGAACCCTAAAACATGGTAACGGCGAGGCGATGCCATACACGACGTTCGTTCGCATAAATATTTACTCTGTAATGTAATACTCTTTGTAGGGCGTACAATTTGTGGAGCCAGCTCAATATCAATGATGATATGATGCGACTATTGCCTCTTAATTGCTTTGCGATTTGGTTTTCATACGGAACTTGCGAAATATCTGCTCTTCCGTTTCAGGTCTTCCTATTTGAGTCCGAATTGTGAGCGACACAACACATCTCAGAACACGACGCGACAAAATTGGTGCACCGCACGCAAATCTAGGATATCATATCGTAATTGTCTGGGTAGTTTTGGAAAAAAATTATTTATTTTTTCGTATGGCATTTCGCCCATGACTGCAATGTCTAGGTTTTGGCGTTACTTGTTTGTCGGCATAGCGCTCATGGCATTGCCAAAGACCTGGCCTGTTGGCATTGATCACTGTAGCGTATGTGATTGTTTCCATGGCAATGTTTCAAAATATGAAGCCGATCTACGCTACTAACTAGGTACAAATTTGCGTGCCGAAAAATGTGTGATTGCAATAAACATTGGTCTCAAATCCTCGAATGATCTCTACACTTGTTTCAAATGTGACCCCGTGAGTTAAACAATAGCAAAGAATGAGACACTTGGTGTAGGTTGCCTTCGCCTGTTGCTTCCTCAACGTACTGTTTCCCGTCGAGATTAGTGTGTTGTGCTTGGTGTCATGACGGGCAAGGAGTCACCTACTCAACTGTGTTGAGTTTGGTGTGTGTGTGTGTGTGTGTGTGTGTGTGTGCGCGTGTGCGTGTGCGTGGGCGTGTGCGTGTGCGTGTGCGTGTGCGTGTGCGGTGGTCGTGTGCGTGTGCGTGCGCGTGCGCGTGCGCGTGCGCGTGCGCGTGTGTGTGTGTGCGCGCGCGATAATGTGTGTGACATTCTCACGAATGATGCTTATGCATATAAATGTTAAGATATTTACTGCGATGCGATATCGGCCTCTTACATAAGTTTCGTTTCGTGTGCCTTATTTTGGCATCATATTTTGACATAACTTAATTTGATATACAGTAATTAATGTAGCTAAGTTGTCTTGGTGCAACAGAAGCTCGCTCACAAGGTGATGTGTATTGGTGAACATGTTACTGGCATAGTTGGTTGCTTTGGTCTTTATCCATGCACCCAATTTACTTCGTTATACTATAAGTATATAAAAACTACTCAACTGTGTGTTGGTGTGTGTGTGTGTGTGTGTGTGTGAGTGTGCGCGCGCGATAGTGTTTGTGATATTCTCGCGAATGATGCTTATGCATATAAATGTTACGATATTTACTACGATGCGATATCGGCCTCTTACATAAGTTTCGTTTTCGTGTGCCTTATTTTAGCATCATATTTTGACATAACTTAATTTGATATACAGTAATTAATGTAGCTAAGTTGTCTTGGTGCAACAGAAGCTCGCTCACAAGGTGATGTGTATTGGTGAACATGTTACTGGCATAGTTGGCTGCTTTGCTCTTTATTCATGCACCCAATTTACTTCGTTATACTATAAGTAAAGCACATCGGTGAAACACGTAAAACTGGCAGACATTGCTAGGCCCAAAAAAGCACCACCTGAAGTGGTTGCTAGGAAATTATTCGAAGCTTAAACCATCTTCATTATATCAGTTCTGATCAGTCATATAGCGTGAGAAATAGCTGAACAATCGTCTAAGTAAAACGTTTCGAATGCGTTCT
>CAXIVS010000064.1:0-2500 GCA_964035775.1 Osedax frankpressi
TTTTTTACTTGTAAATTTTTTTAAAATTTTTGTATTTGTAAATATTTTATTAATTTTTCGCAATTATAAAAATTTTCGAACTTGTAAAAATTTTTTACTTGTAAATTTTTTAACTCGTAAAATTTTTGTATCCTTAAATTTTTTTTAATTTTTGTATTTGTAAATATTTTATTAATTTTTCGCAATTATAAAAATTTTCGAACTTGTAAAAATTTTTTACTTGTAAATTTTTTAACTCGTAAATTTTTTGTATCCTTAAAATTTTTTTAATTTTTGTATTTGTAAATATTTTATTAATTTTTATGGTCGTAAAAAAAACCCGACATAAAAACCTTATAATAAATATTTAAAAAAATATCACCCCCACCCCCCCCCGAAGCATCAAAATTTAAAATGTTTTGTATTTTAATGCTCAGGGTTTGGTTTCGGCTGAAATGTGTATTATTAAAGTAAATTTAATAACACCCGCAATCAACTTTCACCAATTAATTCAACTTCGTCTTCGAGTCCTCGATATTAAACTTCGTCTTCGGGTCCTCGATATTAAACTTCGTCTTCGGGTTCTCGATATTAAACTTCGTCTTCGGTCCTCGATATTAAACTTCGTCTTCGGGTTCTCGATATTAAACTTCGTCTTCGGGTCCTCGATATTAAACTTCGTCTTCGGGTCCTCGATATTAAACTTTGTCTGTTAACGTTAACGTTAACGTTAACGTTAACGTTAACGTTAACGTTAAACTCATAGTATTCGTATGATCTTCGATAGAAATTCCGTTAAACTTGTACCCGCACGTTAGTCTCTACGCTCGTTGTTCACAATGTTAGATTTCGATAACCTTAATCGTATTTACTCCCGCCGTTTACCCTTGTTCGGTTGAATTTCATTACTTTTACATTCGGAGCACTGCGTAGAAATCATATCGCTTCATCACCGGCATAAGAATATCGTTACCGCGGCTTTCATTTTAAGGGCTAGTTGATTCGGCAGGTGAGTTGTTACACACTCCTTAGCGGATTCCGACTTCTATGGCCACCGCCCTGCTGTCTATATCAATCAACACCTTTGGCGCGGTTCTCAAACAGCCTTTTCACCTTTTCACGAGCGTCGTCTCGAGTAGGCATAACGCTCCTTTCCAGTCCCGATGCGCCTCGGGCAGGCTCAACAAAATTACCGATCCGAAAGACCGTGCAGGCTTGAATAACCTTAATAGACAAATACCGGGATACCACTCCACCACGACATCGCCTCCGTTGGTCTGTGTCCAGCGGGCGCTACGTAGAGGTAGAGATTATCTTGATGGCATACGCGTATGCCACCCCTTGCTCAACAGGTATGCACATGTGCGAGTAACTAGTCATCACTTTTCAGGCGGATTCAGACAGACTTATCGGGCCAATACCCTTAATAGACAAATACCGGGATTACCACTCCACCACGACATCGCCTCCGTTGGTCTGTGTCCAGCGGGCGCTACGTAGAGGTAAAGATTATCTTGATGGCATACGCGTATGCCACCCTTGCTCAACAGGTATGCACATGTGCGAGTAACTAGTCATCACTTTTCAGGCGGATTCAGACAGACTTATCGGGCCAATACCCTTAATAGACAAATACCGGGATTACCACTCCACCACGACATCGCCTCCGTTGGTCTGTGTCCAGCGGGCGCTACGTAGAGGTAGAGATTATCTTGATGGCATACGCGTATGCCACCCTTGCTCAACAGGTATGCACATGTGCGAGTAACTAGTCATCACTTTTCAGGCGGATTCAGACAGACTTATCGGGCCAATACCCTTAATAGACAAATACCGGGATTACCACTCCACCACGACATCGCCTCCGTTGGTCTGTGTCCAGCGGGCGCTACGTAGAGGTAAAGATTATCTTGATGGCATACGCGTATGCCACCCTTGCTCAACAGGTATGCACATGTGCGAGTAACTAGTCATCACTTTTCAGGCGGATTCAGACAGACTTATCGGGCCAATACCCTTAATAGACAAATACCGGGATTACCACTCCACCACGACATCGCCTCCGTTGGTCTGTGTCCAGCGGGCGCTACGTAGAGGTAGAGATTATCTTGATGGCATACGCGTATGCCACCCTTGCTCAACAGGTATGCACATGTGCGAGTAACTAGTCATCACTTTTCAGGCGGATTCAGACAGACTTATCGGGCCAATACCCTTAATAGACAAATACCGGGATTACCACTCCACCACGACATCGCCTCCGTTGGTCTGTGTCCAGCGGGCGCTACGTAGAGGTAGAGATTATCTTGATGGCATACGCGTATGCCACCCTTGCTCAACAGGTATGCACATGTGCGAGTAACTAGTCATCACTTTTCAGGCGGATTCATATAGACTTATCAGGTCATATACCCTTAATAGAGTCATAGTTACTGCCGCCAAGGATATCATGATTAATCGTCTTAGTTGGTTAATACAATATGCGTTGCTAAATACAATTTAATGTACAAATCAACGATTA
>CAXIVS010000064.1:12500-17760 GCA_964035775.1 Osedax frankpressi
AATTAATTCGTTGCCTATATGCGAAATCAAAATAGTTTTCTCTTCGATTAGTTAGGTTTGCCTAATTAATTGTTTACCGAGTTGAAAACTCTTAGTCCGTCTCAGAACACGAATAGTTAGGTTCGCCTAATTAATTCGTTGCCTATATGCGAAATCAAAATAGTTTTCTCTTCGATTAGTTAGGTTTGCCTAATTAATTGTTTACCGAGTTGAAAACTCTTAGTCCGTCTCAGAACACGAATAGTTAGGTTCGCCTAATTAATTCGTTGCCTATATGCGAAATCAAAATAGTTTTCTCTTCGATTAGTTAGGTTTGCCTAATTAATTGTTTACCGAGTTGAAAACTCTTAGTCCGTCTCAGAACACGAATAGTTAGGTTCGCCTAATTAATTCGTTGCCTATATGCGAAATCAAAATAGTTTTCTCTTCGATTAGTTAGGTTTGCCTAATTAATTGTTTACCGAGTTGAAAACTCTTAGTCCGTCTCAGAACACGAATAGTTAGGTTCGCCTAATTAATTCGTTGCCTATATGGGAAATCAAAATAGTTTTCTCTTCGATTAGTTAGGTTTGCCTAATTAATTGTTTACCGAGTTGAAAACTCTTAGTCCGTCTCAGAACACGAATAGTTAGGTTCGCCTAATTAATTCGTTGCCTATATGGGAAATCAAAATAGTTTTCTCTTCGATTAGTTAGTTTTGCCTAATTAATTGTTTACCGAGTTGAAAACTCTTAGTCCGTCTCAGAACACGAATAGTTAGGTTCGCCTAATTAATTCGTTGCCTATATGCGAAATCAAAATAGTTTTCTCTTCGATTAGTTAGGTTTGCCTAATTAATTGTTTACCGAGTTGAAAACTCTTAGTCCGTCTCAGAACACGAATAGTTAGGTTCGCCTAATTAATTCGTTGCCTATATGCGAAATCAAAATAGTTTTCTCTTCGATTAGTTAGTTTTGCCTAATTAATTGTTTACCGAGTTGAAAACTCTTAGTCCGTCTCAGAACACGAATAGTTAGGTTCGCCTAATTAATTCGTTGCCTATATGCGAAATCAAAATAGTTTTCTCTTCGATTAGTTAGGTTTGCCTAATTAATTGTTTACCGAGTTGAAAACTCTTAGTCCGTCTCAGAACACGAATAGTTAGGTTCGCCTAATTAATTCGTTGCCTATATGCGAAATCAAAATAGTTTTCTCTTCGATTAGTTAGGTTTGCCTAATTAATTGTTTACCGAGTTGAAAACTCTTAGTCCGTCTCAGAACACGAATAGTTAGGTTCGCCTAATTAATTCGTTGCCTATATGCGAAATCAAAATAGTTTTCTCTTCGATTAGTTAGGTTTGCCTAATTAATTATTTGCTTATTGGTGAAATAATAAACCTTTCCACTGCGATTATATCACGGTGAATTGGTTTGATTTACTTGCATAAGTAAAAATTGCATTGATACAAATGAAAATTGTTTTGACTAGCTTTGATTATCTAAAAATTTTAACCATTTCACTATGATTTTATCATGGTGAAATGGTTTTTTATACGTAAAGTACTTCCGAACATTTTATAATTATTTCTGATTTGTGAAAATTTTCAAAGTTGGATATTTTTAACATTTTTGTACACGTGAATATTTTATTAATTGTGAAAATTCGAAAAATTTTGACTCTAAAAAAAATGTTCTTAATTTTTCGTAATTATAAAACTTTTCGAACTTGTAAAAATTTTTTACTTGTAAATTTTTTTAAAATTTTTGTATTTGTAAATATTTTATTAATTTTTCGCAATTATAAAAATTTTCGAACTTGTAAAAATTTTTTACTTGTAAATTTTTTAACTCGTAAAATTTTTGTATCCTTAAATTTTTTTTAATTTTTGTATTTGTAAATATTTTATTAATTTTTCGCAATTATAAAAATTTTCGAACTTGTAAAAATTTTTTACTTGTAAATTTTTTAACTCGTAAATTTTTTGTATCCTTAAAATTTTTTTTAATTTTTGTATTTGTAAATATTTTATTAATTTTTATGGTCGTAAAAAAAACCCGACATAAAAACCTTATAATAAATATTTAAAAAAATATCACCCCCACCCCCCCCCGAAGCATCAAAATTTAAAATGTTTTGTATTTTAATGCTCAGGGTTTGGTTTCGGCTGAAATGTGTATTATTAAAGTAAATTTAATAACACCCGCAATCAACTTTCACCAATTAATTCAACTTCGTCTTCGAGTCCTCGATATTAAACTTCGTCTTCGGGTCCTCGATATTAAACTTCGTCTTCGGGTTCTCGATATTAAACTTCGTCTTCGGGTCCTCGATATTAAACTTCGTCTTCGGGTTCTCGATATTAAACTTCGTCTTCGGGTCCTCGATATTAAACTTCGTCTTCGGGTCCTCGATATTAAACTTTGTCTGTTAACGTTAACGTTAACGTTAACGTTAACGTTAACGTTAACGTTAAACTCATAGTATTCGTATGATCTTCGATAGAAATTCCGTTAAACTTGTACCCGCACGTTAGTCTCTACGCTCGTTGTTCACAATGTTAGATTTCGATAACCTTAATCGTATTTACTCCCGCCGTTTACCCTTGTTCGGTTGAATTTCATTACTTTTACATTCGGAGCACTGCGTAGAAATCATATCGCTTCATCACCGGCATAAGAATATCGTTACCGCGGCTTTCATTTTAAGGGCTAGTTGATTCGGCAGGTGAGTTGTTACACACTCCTTAGCGGATTCCGACTTCTATGGCCACCGCCCTGCTGTCTATATCAATCAACACCTTTGGCGCGGTTCTCAAACAGCCTTTTCACCTTTTCACGAGCGTCGTCTCGAGTAGGCATAACGCTCCTTTCCAGTCCCGATGCGCCTCGGGCAGGCTCAACAAAATTACCGATCCGAAAGACCGTGCAGGCTTGAATAACCTTAATAGACAAATACCGGGATTACCACTCCACCACGACATCGCCTCCGTTGGTCTGTGTCCAGCGGGCGCTACGTAGAGGTAGAGATTATCTTGATGGCATACGCGTATGCCACCCTTGCTCAACAGGTATGCACATGTGCGAGTAACTAGTCATCACTTTTCAGGCGGATTCAGACAGACTTATCGGGCCAATACCCTTAATAGACAAATACCGGGATTACCACTCCACCACGACATCGCCTCCGTTGGTCTGTGTCCAGCGGGCGCTACGTAGAGGTAAAGATTATCTTGATGGCATACGCGTATGCCACCCTTGCTCAACAGGTATGCACATGTGCGAGTAACTAGTCATCACTTTTCAGGCGGATTCAGACAGACTTATCGGGCCAATACCCTTAATAGACAAATACCGGGATTACCACTCCACCACGACATCGCCTCCGTTGGTCTGTGTCCAGCGGGCGCTACGTAGAGGTAGAGATTATCTTGATGGCATACGCGTATGCCACCCTTGCTCAACAGGTATGCACATGTGCGAGTAACTAGTCATCACTTTTCAGGCGGATTCAGACAGACTTATCGGGCCAATACCCTTAATAGACAAATACCGGGATTACCACTCCACCACGACATCGCCTCCGTTGGTCTGTGTCCAGCGGGCGCTACGTAGAGGTAAAGATTATCTTGATGGCATACGCGTATGCCACCCTTGCTCAACAGGTATGCACATGTGCGAGTAACTAGTCATCACTTTTCAGGCGGATTCAGACAGACTTATCGGGCCAATACCCTTAATAGACAAATACCGGGATTACCACTCCACCACGACATCGCCTCCGTTGGTCTGTGTCCAGCGGGCGCTACGTAGAGGTAGAGATTATCTTGATGGCATACGCGTATGCCACCCTTGCTCAACAGGTATGCACATGTGCGAGTAACTAGTCATCACTTTTCAGGCGGATTCAGACAGACTTATCGGGCCAATACCCTTAATAGACAAATACCGGGATTACCACTCCACCACGACATCGCCTCCGTTGGTCTGTGTCCAGCGGGCGCTACGTAGAGGTAGAGATTATCTTGATGGCATACGCGTATGCCACCCTTGCTCAACAGGTATGCACATGTGCGAGTAACTAGTCATCACTTTTCAGGCGGATTCATATAGACTTATCAGGTCATATACCTTAATAGAGTCATAGTTACTGCCGCCAAGGATATCATGATTAATCGTCTTAGTTGGTTAATACAATATGCGTTGCTAAATACAATTTAATGTACAAAATCAACGATTATTCAGTATCGTTTAAATAAAACTCCCCGATAAACCGAAACAATTACGAACGATTTGTATTCGAGTTATTTCAGGATATCGGAGAAATTGAATATGAATAAATATGAATATTTAATAAAAAAAAATTTTTTTGTCTCGAAAATTTTTTTTTTTGAGGCCCGTGGGCCTCCTCGCGAAAAAATACGTGTTTTTTTCAATTTTTGACATAGGTGCAGTTGACGACTTTTTTTTTTTTTTTTAGTTAGCTACGGATTATGATTCGTTCTGTTCTAACTAGTGTAAATAGCTATGTCGCAACTTTTACTTATCAATTGTTAAAAAGTTATAGGCGGTTGAATTTTTGTTTTTTTTTTTTAGACCTCAATAACTCTTAAAGTAATGCGAATTGTATGACCATTCAAACTGTCCGACCTTATATTAATACGAAGATAATTATTTAATTAAAAAAAGTACAATATTTTTTTTGAAAATTTTTTTAGTCTCCGTCCTACTCAAATTTTCAAAAAATCGAGCTCGAAGCTCCGATTTTTGCGAAAAAAGCTTGCTCACGGGCAAGGGAAAAAAGTATCGTGTTAAGCAGCCGCTTTTTTTTTTTTTTTTTCTCTAAAATGCCGTAATAAGTGGGGAGATTTAAAAAAAAAAAAATTTCCATGGAGCCGAAAAACTTAGTCAAATTTTATAAAAAAAATTCACAAAAAATTTTACTAAGTTATTCGGCTTCATGGAAATTTTTTTTTAATTCTCCCGACTTATTACGGCATTTTAGAAAACAAATTATAAAAATAGCGGCTGTTGAACAAACCTTTTTTTAATGCCCAATCTAATCTCTTTTTGGCGAATTTCGGAGCGTCGAACTCGATTTTTTAAAAAATATATATAATTGCAAAGGTTTTTTTTTTTTTTTTTTTTTTCCTTTAAAATGCGGTAATATAACAGGATTTTTTTTTTTTTTAATTGATTTAATTTTTGTAAAAAAAATTCTAAAAAAATTTGACTAAGTTATTCGGGTCCATGAAAAAAAAATTTTTTTTAATTTTCCCCACCT
>CAXIVS010000065.1:10000-15000 GCA_964035775.1 Osedax frankpressi
CTTCGGGTAATTGAAAACTGTACGATTGAATAGTCCGTCTCAGAACACGAATAGTTAGGTTCGCCTAATTAATTCGTTGCCTATATGCGAAATCAAAATAGTTTTCTCTTCGATTAGTTAGGTTTGCCTAATTAATTGTTTACCGAGTTGAAAACTCTTAGTCCGTCTCAGAACACGAATAGTTAGGTTCGCCTAATTAATTCGTTGCCTATATGCGAAATCAAAATAGTTTTCTCTTCGATTAGTTAGGTTTGCCTAATTAATTGTTTACCGAGTTGAAAACTCTTAGTCCGTCTCAGAACACGAATAGTTAGGTTCGCCTAATTAATTCGTTGCCTATATGCGAAATCAAAATAGTTTTCTCTTCGATTAGTTAGGTTTGCCTAATTAATTGTTTACCGAGTTGAAAACTCTTAGTCCGTCTCAGAAGTTAGGTTCGCCTAATTAATTCGTTGCCTATATGCGAAATCAAAATAGTTTTCTCTTCGATTAGTTAGGTTTGCCTAATTAATTGTTTACCGAGTTGAAAACTCTTAGTCCGTCTCAGAACACGAATAGTTAGGTTCGCCTAATTAATTCGTTGCCTATATGGGAAATCAAAATAGTTTTCTCTTCGATTAGTTAGGTTTGCCTAATTAATTGTTTACCGAGTTGAAAACTCTTAGTCCGTCTCAGAACACGAATAGTTAGGTTCGCCTAATTAATTCGTTGCCTATATGGGAAATCAAAATAGTTTTCTCTTCGATTAGTTAGTTTTGCCTAATTAATTGTTTACCGAGTTGAAAACTCTTAGTCCGTCTCAGAACACGAATAGTTAGGTTCGCCTAATTAATTCGTTGCCTATATGCGAAATCAAAATAGTTTTCTCTTCGATTAGTTAGGTTTGCCTAATTAATTGTTTACCGAGTTGAAAACTCTTAGTCCGTCTCAGAACACGAATAGTTAGGTTCGCCTAATTAATTCGTTGCCTATATGCGAAATCAAAATAGTTTTCTCTTCGATTAGTTAGGTTTTGCCTAATTAATTGTTTACCGAGTTGAAAACTCTTAGTCCGTCTCAGAACACGAATAGTTAGGTTCGCCTAATTAATTCGTTGCCTATATGCGAAATCAAAATAGTTTTCTCTTCGATTAGTTAGGTTTGCCTAATTAATTGTTTACCGAGTTGAAAACTCTTAGTCCGTCTCAGAACACGAATAGTTAGGTTCGCCTAATTAATTCGTTGCCTATATGCGAAATCAAAATAGTTTTCTCTTCGATTAGTTAGGTTTGCCTAATTAATTGTTTACCGAGTTGAAAACTCTTAGTCCGTCTCAGAACACGAATAGTTAGGTTCGCCTAATTAATTCGTTGCCTATATGCGAAATCAAAATAGTTTTCTCTTCGATTAGTTAGGTTTGCCTAATTAATTATTTGCTTATTGGTGAAATAATAAACCTTTCCACTGCGATTATATCACGGTGAATTGGTTTGATTTACTTGCATAAGTAAAAATTGCATTGATACAAATGAAAATTGTTTTGACTAGCTTTGATTATCTAAAAATTTTAACCATTTCACTATGATTTTATCATGGTGAAATGGTTTTTTATACGTAAAGTACTTCCGAACATTTTATAATTATTTCTGATTTGTGAAAATTTTCAAAGTTGGATATTTTTAACATTTTTGTACACGTGAATATTTTATTAATTGTGAAAATTCGAAAAATTTTGACTCTAAAAAAAATGTTCTTAATTTTTTCGTAATTATAAAACTTTTCGAACTTGTAAAAATTTTTTACTTGTAAATTTTTTTAAAATTTTTGTATTTGTAAATATTTTATTAATTTTTCGCAATTATAAAAATTTTCGAACTTGTAAAAATTTTTTACTTGTAAATTTTTTAACTCGTAAAATTTTTGTATCCTTAAATTTTTTTTAATTTTTGTATTTGTAAATATTTTATTAATTTTTCGCAATTATAAAAATTTTCGAACTTGTAAAAATTTTTTACTTGTAAATTTTTTAACTCGTAAATTTTTTGTATCCTTAAAATTTTTTTTAATTTTTGTATTTGTAAATATTTTATTAATTTTTATGGTCGTAAAAAAAACCCGACATAAAAACCTTATAATAAATATTTAAAAAAATATCACCCCCACCCCCCCCCGAAGCATCAAAATTTAAAATGTTTTGTATTTTAATGCTCAGGGTTTGGTTTCGGCTGAAATGTGTATTATTAAAGTAAATTTAATAACACCCGCAATCAACTTTCACCAATTAATTCAACTTCGTCTTCGAGTCCTCGATATTAAACTTCGTCTTCGGGTCCTCGATATTAAACTTCGTCTTCGGGTTCTCGATATTAAACTTCGTCTTCGGGTCCTCGATATTAAACTTCGTCTTCGGGTTCTCGATATTAAACTTCGTCTTCGGGTCCTCGATATTAAACTTCGTCTTCGGGTCCTCGATATTAAACTTTGTCTGTTAACGTTAACGTTAACGTTAACGTTAACGTTAACGTTAACGTTAACGTTAAACTCATAGTATTCGTATGATCTTCGATAGAAATTCCGTTAAACTTGTACCCGCACGTTAGTCTCTACGCTCGTTGTTCACAATGTTAGATTTCGATAACCTTAATCGTATTTACTCCCGCCGTTTACCCTTGTTCGGTTGAATTTCATTACTTTTACATTCGGAGCACTGCGTAGAAATCATATCGCTTCATCACCGGCATAAGAATATCGTTACCGCGGCTTTCATTTTAAGGGCTAGTTGATTCGGCAGGTGAGTTGTTACACACTCCTTAGCGGATTCCGACTTCTATGGCCACCGCCCTGCTGTCTATATCAATCAACACCTTTGGCGCGGTTCTCAAACAGCCTTTTCACCTTTTCACGAGCGTCGTCTCGAGTAGGCATAACGCTCCTTTCCAGTCCCGATGCGCCTCGGGCAGGCTCAACAAAATTACCGATCCGAAAGACCGTGCAGGCTTGAATAACCTTAATAGACAAATACCGGGATTACCACTCCACCACGACATCGCCTCCGTTGGTCTGTGTCCAGCGGGCGCTACGTAGAGGTAGAGATTATCTTGATGGCATACGCGTATGCCACCCTTGCTCAACAGGTATGCACATGTGCGAGTAACTAGTCATCACTTTTCAGGCGGATTCAGACAGACTTATCGGGCCAATACCCTTAATAGACAAATACCGGGATTACCACTCCACCACGACATCGCCTCCGTTGGTCTGTGTCCAGCGGGCGCTACGTAGAGGTAAAGATTATCTTGATGGCATACGCGTATGCCACCCTTGCTCAACAGGTATGCACATGTGCGAGTAACTAGTCATCACTTTTCAGGCGGATTCAGACAGACTTATCGGGCCAATACCCTTAATAGACAAATACCGGGATTACCACTCCACCACGACATCGCCTCCGTTGGTCTGTGTCCAGCGGGCGCTACGTAGAGGTAGAGATTATCTTGATGGCATACGCGTATGCCACCCTTGCTCAACAGGTATGCACATGTGCGAGTAACTAGTCATCACTTTTCAGGCGGATTCAGACAGACTTATCGGGCCAATACCCTTAATAGACAAATACCGGGATTACCACTCCACCACGACATCGCCTCCGTTGGTCTGTGTCCAGCGGGCGCTACGTAGAGGTAAAGATTATCTTGATGGCATACGCGTATGCCACCCTTGCTCAACAGGTATGCACATGTGCGAGTAACTAGTCATCACTTTTCAGGCGGATTCAGACAGACTTATCGGGCCAATACCCTTAATAGACAAATACCGGGATTACCACTCCACCACGACATCGCCTCCGTTGGTCTGTGTCCAGCGGGCGCTACGTAGAGGTAGAGATTATCTTGATGGCATACGCGTATGCCACCCTTGCTCAACAGGTATGCACATGTGCGAGTAACTAGTCATCACTTTTCAGGCGGATTCAGACAGACTTATCGGGCCAATACCCTTAATAGACAAATACCGGGATTACCACTCCACCACGACATCGCCTCCGTTGGTCTGTGTCCAGCGGGCGCTACGTAGAGGTAGAGATTATCTTGATGGCATACGCGTATGCCACCCTTGCTCAACAGGTATGCACATGTGCGAGTAACTAGTCATCACTTTTCAGGCGGATTCATATAGACTTATCAGGTCATATACCCTTAATAGAGTCATAGTTACTGCCGCCAAGGATATCATGATTAATCGTCTTAGTTGGTTAATACAATATGCGTTGCTAAATACAATTTAATGTACAAAATCAACGATTATTCAGTATCGTTTAAATAAAACTCCCCGATAAACCGAAACAATTACGAACGATTTGTATTCGAGTTATTTCAGGATATCGGAGAAATTGAATATGAATAAATATGAATATTTAATAAAAAAAAATTTTTTGTCTCGAAAATTTTTTTTTTTGAGGCCCGTGGGCCTCCTCGCGAAAAAATACGTGTTTTTTTCAATTTTTGACATAGGTGCAGTTGACGACTTTTTTTTTTTTTTTTTTTAGTTAGCTACGGATTATGATTCGTTCTGTTCTAACTAGTGTAAATAGCTATGTCGCAACTTTTACTTATCAATTGTTAAAAAGTTATAGGCGGTTGAATTTTTGTTTTTTTTTTTTAGACCTCAATAACTCTTAAAGTAATGCGAATTGTATGACCATTCAAACTGTCCGACCTTATATTAATACGAAGATAATTATTTAATTAAAAAAAGTACAATATTTTTTTTGAAAATTTTTTTAGTCTCCGTCCTACTCAAATTTTCAAAAAATCGAGCTCGAAGCTCCGATTTTTGCGAAAAAAGCTTGCTCACGGGCAAGGGAAAAAAGTATCGTGTTAAGCAGCCGCTTTTTTTTTTTTTTTTTCTCTAAAATGCCGTAATAAGTGGGGAGATTTAAAAAAAAAAAAATTTCCATGGAGCCGAAAAACTTAGTCAAATTTTATAAAAAAAATTCACAAAAAATTTTACTAAGTTATTCG
>CAXIVS010000065.1:25000-30000 GCA_964035775.1 Osedax frankpressi
AGTTAGGTTCGCCTAATTAATTCGTTGCCTATATGCGAAATCAAAATAGTTTTCTCTTCGATTAGTTAGGTTTGCCTAATTAATTGTTTACCGAGTTGAAAACTCTTAGTCCGTCTCAGAACACGAATAGTTAGGTTCGCCTAATTAATTCGTTGCCTATATGCGAAATCAAAATAGTTTTCTCTTCGATTAGTTAGTTTTGCCTAATTAATTGTTTACCGAGTTGAAAACTCTTAGTCCGTCTCAGAACACGAATAGTTAGGTTCGCCTAATTAATTCGTTGCCTATATGCGAAATCAAAATAGTTTTCTCTTCGATTAGTTAGGTTTGCCTAATTAATTGTTTACCGAGTTGAAAACTCTTAGTCCGTCTCAGAACACGAATAGTTAGGTTCGCCTAATTAATTCGTTGCCTATATGCGAAATCAAAATAGTTTTCTCTTCGATTAGTTAGGTTTGCCTAATTAATTGTTTACCGAGTTGAAAACTCTTAGTCCGTCTCAGAACACGAATAGTTAGGTTCGCCTAATTAATTCGTTGCCTATATGCGAAATCAAAATAGTTTTCTCTTCGATTAGTTAGGTTTGCCTAATTAATTATTTGCTTATTGGTGAAATAATAAACCTTTCCACTGCGATTATATCACGGTGAATTGGTTTGATTTACTTGCATAAGTAAAAATTGCATTGATACAAATGAAAATTGTTTTGACTAGCTTTGATTATCTAAAAATTTTAACCATTTCACTATGATTTTATCATGGTGAAATGGTTTTTTATACGTAAAGTACTTCCGAACATTTTATAATTATTTCTGATTTGTGAAAATTTTCAAAGTTGGATATTTTTAACATTTTTGTACACGTGAATATTTTATTAATTGTGAAAATTCGAAAAATTTTGACTCTAAAAAAAATGTTCTTAATTTTTCGTAATTATAAAACTTTTCGAACTTGTAAAAATTTTTTACTTGTAAATTTTTTTAAAATTTTTGTATTTGTAAATATTTTATTAATTTTTCGCAATTATAAAAATTTTCGAACTTGTAAAAATTTTTTACTTGTAAATTTTTTAACTCGTAAAATTTTTGTATCCTTAAATTTTTTTTAATTTTTGTATTTGTAAATATTTTATTAATTTTTCGCAATTATAAAAATTTTCGAACTTGTAAAAATTTTTTACTTGTAAATTTTTTAACTCGTAAATTTTTTGTATCCTTAAAATTTTTTTTAATTTTTGTATTTGTAAATATTTTATTAATTTTTATGGTCGTAAAAAAAACCCGACATAAAAACCTTATAATAAATATTTAAAAAAATATCACCCCCACCCCCCCCCGAAGCATCAAAATTTAAAATGTTTTGTATTTTAATGCTCAGGGTTTGGTTTCGGCTGAAATGTGTATTATTAAAGTAAATTTAATAACACCCGCAATCAACTTTCACCAATTAATTCAACTTCGTCTTCGAGTCCTCGATATTAAACTTCGTCTTCGGGTCCTCGATATTAAACTTCGTCTTCGGGTTCTCGATATTAAACTTCGTCTTCGGGTCCTCGATATTAAACTTCGTCTTCGGGTTCTCGATATTAAACTTCGTCTTCGGGTCCTCGATATTAAACTTCGTCTTCGGGTCCTCGATATTAAACTTTGTCTGTTAACGTTAACGTTAACGTTAACGTTAACGTTAACGTTAACGTTAAACTCATAGTATTCGTATGATCTTCGATAGAAATTCCGTTAAACTTGTACCCGCACGTTAGTCTCTACGCTCGTTGTTCACAATGTTAGATTTCGATAACCTTAATCGTATTTACTCCCGCCGTTTACCCTTGTTCGGTTGAATTTCATTACTTTTACATTCGGAGCACTGCGTAGAAATCATATCGCTTCATCACCGGCATAAGAATATCGTTACCGCGGCTTTCATTTTAAGGGCTAGTTGATTCGGCAGGTGAGTTGTTACACACTCCTTAGCGGATTCCGACTTCTATGGCCACCGCCCTGCTGTCTATATCAATCAACACCTTTGGCGCGGTTCTCAAACAGCCTTTTCACCTTTTCACGAGCGTCGTCTCGAGTAGGCATAACGCTCCTTTCCAGTCCCGATGCGCCTCGGGCAGGCTCAACAAAATTACCGATCCGAAAGACCGTGCAGGCTTGAATAACCTTAATAGACAAATACCGGGATTACCACTCCCCACGACATCGCCTCCGTTGGTCTGTGTCCAGCGGGCGCTACGTAGAGGTAGAGATTATCTTGATGGCATACGCGTATGCCACCCTTGCTCAACAGGTATGCACATGTGCGAGTAACTAGTCATCACTTTTCAGGCGGATTCAGACAGACTTATCGGGCCAATACCCTTAATAGACAAATACCGGGATTACCACTCCACCACGACATCGCCTCCGTTGGTCTGTGTCCAGCGGGCGCTACGTAGAGGTAAAGATTATCTTGATGGCATACGCGTATGCCACCCTTGCTCAACAGGTATGCACATGTGCGAGTAACTAGTCATCACTTTTCAGGCGGATTCAGACAGACTTATCGGGCCAATACCCTTAATAGACAAATACCGGGATTACCACTCCACCACGACATCGCCTCCGTTGGTCTGTGTCCAGCGGGCGCTACGTAGAGGTAGAGATTATCTTGATGGCATACGCGTATGCCACCCTTGCTCAACAGGTATGCACATGTGCGAGTAACTAGTCATCACTTTTCAGGCGGATTCAGACAGACTTATCGGGCCAATACCCTTAATAGACAAATACCGGGATTACCACTCCACCACGACATCGCCTCCGTTGGTCTGTGTCCAGCGGGCGCTACGTAGAGGTAAAGATTATCTTGATGGCATACGCGTATGCCACCCTTGCTCAACAGGTATGCACATGTGCGAGTAACTAGTCATCACTTTTCAGGCGGATTCAGACAGACTTATCGGGCCAATACCCTTAATAGACAAATACCGGGATTACCACTCCACCACGACATCGCCTCCGTTGGTCTGTGTCCAGCGGGCGCTACGTAGAGGTAGAGATTATCTTGATGGCATACGCGTATGCCACCCTTGCTCAACAGGTATGCACATGTGCGAGTAACTAGTCATCACTTTTCAGGCGGATTCAGACAGACTTATCGGGCCAATACCCTTAATAGACAAATACCGGGATTACCACTCCACCACGACATCGCCTCCGTTGGTCTGTGTCCAGCGGGCGCTACGTAGAGGTAGAGATTATCTTGATGGCATACGCGTATGCCACCCTTGCTCAACAGGTATGCACATGTGCGAGTAACTAGTCATCACTTTTCAGGCGGATTCATATAGACTTATCAGGTCATATACCCTTAATAGAGTCATAGTTACTGCCGCCAAGGATATCATGATTAATCGTCTTAGTTGGTTAATACAATATGCGTTGCTAAATACAATTTAATGTACAAAATCAACGATTATTCAGTATCGTTTAAATAAAACTCCCCGATAAACCGAAACAATTACGAACGATTTGTATTCGAGTTATTTCAGGATATCGGAGAAATTGAATATGAATAAATATGAATATTTAATAAAAAAAAATTTTTTGTCTCGAAAATTTTTTTTTTTGAGGCCCGTGGGCCTCCTCGCGAAAAAATACGTGTTTTTTTCAATTTTTGACATAGGTGCAGTTGACGACTTTTTTTTTTTTTTTTTTAGTTAGCTACGGATTATGATTCGTTCTGTTCTAACTAGTGTAAATAGCTATGTCGCAACTTTTACTTATCAATTGTTAAAAAGTTATAGGCGGTTGAATTTTTGTTTTTTTTTTTTAGACCTCAATAACTCTTAAAGTAATGCGAATTGTATGACCATTCAAACTGTCCGACCTTATATTAATACGAAGATAATTATTTAATTAAAAAAAGTACAATATTTTTTTTGAAAATTTTTTTAGTCTCCGTCCTACTCAAATTTTCAAAAATCGAGCTCGAAGCTCCGATTTTTGCGAAAAAAGCTTGCTCACGGGCAAGGGAAAAAAGTATCGTGTTAAGCAGCCGCTTTTTTTTTTTTTTTTCTCTAAAATGCCGTAATAAGTGGGGAGAATTAAAAAAAAAAAAATTTCCATGGAGCCGAAAAACTTAGTCAAATTTTATAAAAAAAATTCACAAAAAATTTTACTAAGTTATTCGGCTTCATGGAAATTTTTTTTTAATTCTCCCGACTTATTACGGCATTTTAGAAAACAAATTATAAAAATAGCGGCTGTTGAACAAACCTTTTTTTAATGCCCAATCTAATCTCTTTTTGGCGAATTTCGGAGCGTCGAACTCGATTTTTAAAAAATATATATAATTGCAAAGGTTTTTTTTTTTTTTTTTTTTCCTTTAAAATGCGGTAATATAACAGGATTTTTTTTTTTTTTAATTGATTTAATTTTTGTAAAAAAAATTCTAAAAAAATTTGACTAAGTTATTCGGGTCCATGAAAAAAATTTTTTTTTTAATTTTCCCCACCTATTACGGCATTTTAGAAAAAAAAAAAAAAAAAGCGGCTGCTTAACACGATACTTTTTTCCCTTGCCCGTGAACAAGCTTTTTTCGCAAAAATCGGAGCTTCGAGCTCGATTTTTTGAAAATTTGACTTTGACGGCGACTAAAAAATTTTCAAAAAAAATATTGTACTTTTTTTAATTAAATAATTATCTTCGTATTAATATAAGGTCGGACAGTTAGAATGGTCATATAATTCGCATTACTTTAGGAGTTATTGAGGTCTAAAAAAAAAAAAAAAATTTTCAACCGCCATAACTTTTTAACAATTGAAAAGAAAAAGTTGCGACATAGCTATTTACACTAGTTAGAACAAAACGAGTCAAAATCGGTAGCTAACAAAAAAAAAAAAAAAAAAAGTCGTCAACTGCACCTATGTCAAAAATTGAAAAAAACACGTATTTTTTCGCGAGGAGGCCCACGGGCCTCAAAAAAAAAAATTTTCGAGACAAAAAATTTTTTAA
>CAXIVS010000065.1:40000-44131 GCA_964035775.1 Osedax frankpressi
AAAAATTTTTTACTTGTAAATTTTTTAACTCGTAAATTTTTTGTATCCTTAAAATTTTTTTTAATTTTTGTATTTGTAAATATTTTATTAATTTTTATGGTCGTAAAAAAAACCCGACATAAAAACCTTATAATAAATATTTAAAAAAATATCACCCCCACCCCCCCCCCGAAGCATCAAAATTTAAAATGTTTTGTATTTTAATGCTCAGGGTTTGGTTTCGGCTGAAATGTGTATTATTAAAGTAAATTTAATAACACCCGCAATCAACTTTCACCAATTAATTCAACTTCGTCTTCGAGTCCTCGATATTGAACTTCGTCTTCGGGTCCTCGATATTAAACTTCGTCTTCGGGTTCTCGATATTAAACTTCGTCTTCGGGTCCTCGATATTAAACTTCGTCTTCGGGTTCTCGATATTAAACTTCGTCTTCGGGTCCTCGATATTAAACTTCGTCTTCGGGTCCTCGATATTAAACTTTGTCTGTTAACGTTAACGTTAACGTTAACGTTAACGTTAACGTTAACGTTAAACTCATAGTATTCGTATGATCTTCGATAGAAATTCCGTTAAACTTGTACCCGCACGTTAGTCTCTACGCTCGTTGTTCACAATGTTAGATTTCGATAACCTTAATCGTATTTACTCCCGCCGTTTACCCTTGTTCGGTTGAATTTCATTACTTTTACATTCGGAGCACTGCGTAGAAATCATATCGCTTCATCACCGGCATAAGAATATCGTTACCGCGGCTTTCATTTTAAGGGCTAGTTGATTCGGCAGGTGAGTTGTTACACACTCCTTAGCGGATTCCGACTTCTATGGCCACCGCCCTGCTGTCTATATCAATCAACACCTTTGGCGCGGTTCTCAAACAGCCTTTTCACCTTTTCACGAGCGTCGTCTCGAGTAGGCATAACGCTCCTTTCCAGTCCCGATGCGCCTCGGGCAGGCTCAACAAAATTACCGATCCGAAAGACCGTGCAGGCTTGAATAACCTTAATAGACAAATACCGGGATTACCACTCCACCACGACATCGCCTCCGTTGGTCTGTGTCCAGCGGGCGCTACGTAGAGGTAGAGATTATCTTGATGGCATACGCGTATGCCACCCTTGCTCAACAGGTATGCACATGTGCGAGTAACTAGTCATCACTTTTCAGGCGGATTCAGACAGACTTATCGGGCCAATACCCTTAATAGACAAATACCGGGATTACCACTCCACCACGACATCGCCTCCGTTGGTCTGTGTCCAGCGGGCGCTACGTAGAGGTAGAGATTATCTTGATGGCATACGCGTATGCCACCCTTGCTCAACAGGTATGCACATGTGCGAGTAACTAGTCATCACTTTTCAGGCGGATTCATATAGACTTATCAGGTCATATACCCTTAATAGAGTCATAGTTACTGCCGCCAAGGATATCATGATTAATCGTCTTAGTTGGTTAATACAATATGCGTTGCTAAATACAATTTAATGTACAAAATCAACGATTATTCAGTATCGTTTAAATAAAACTCCCCGATAAACCGAAACAATTACGAACGATTTGTATTCGAGTTATTTCAGGATATCGGAGAAATTGAATATGAATAAATATGAATATTTAATAAAAAAAAATTTTTTGTCTCGAAAATTTTTTTTTTTGAGGCCCGTGGGCCTCCTCGCGAAAAAATACGTGTTTTTTTCAATTTTTGACATAGGTGCAGTTGACGACTTTTTTTTTTTTTTTTTTTAGTTAGCTACGGATTATGATTCGTTCTGTTCTAACTAGTGTAAATAGCTATGTCGCAACTTTTACTTATCAATTGTTAAAAAGTTATAGGCGGTTGAATTTTTGTTTTTTTTTTTTAGACCTCAATAACTCTTAAAGTAATGCGAATTGTATGACCATTCAAACTGTCCGACCTTATATTAATACGAAGATAATTATTTAATTAAAAAAAGTACAATATTTTTTTTGAAAATTTTTTTAGTCTCCGTCCTACTCAAATTTTCAAAAAATCGAGCTCGAAGCTCCGATTTTTGCGAAAAAAGCTTGCTCACGGGCAAGGGAAAAAAGTATCGTGTTAAGCAGCCGCTTTTTTTTTTTTTTTTCTCTAAAATGCCGTAATAAGTGGGGAGAATTAAAAAAAAAAAAATTTCCATGGAGCCGAAAAACTTAGTCAAATTTTATAAAAAAAATTCACAAAAAATTTTACTAAGTTATTCGGCTTCATGGAAATTTTTTTTTAATTCTCCCGACTTATTACGGCATTTTAGAAAACAAATTATAAAAATAGCGGCTGTTGAACAAACCTTTTTTTAATGCCCAATCTAATCTCTTTTTGGCGAATTTCGGAGCGTCGAACTCGATTTTTTAAAAAATATATATAATTGCAAAGGTTTTTTTTTTTTTTTTTTTTTTTTCCTTTAAAATGCGGTAATATAACAGGATTTTTTTTTTTTTTAATTGATTTAATTTTTGTAAAAAAAATTCTAAAAAAATTTGACTAAGTTATTCGGGTCCATGAAAAAAAAATTTTTTTTAATTTTCCCCACCTATTACGGCATTTTAGAAAAAAAAAAAAAAAAAAGCGGCTGCTTAACACGATACTTTTTTCCCTTGCCCGTGAACAAGCTTTTTTCGCAAAAATCGGAGCTTCGAGCTCGATTTTTGAAAATTTGACTTTGACGGCGACTAAAAAAATTTTCAAAAAAATATTGTACTTTTTTTAATTAAATAATTATCTTCGTATTAATATAAGGTCGGACAGTTAGAATGGTCATATAATTCGCATTACTTTAGGAGTTATTGAGGTCTAAAAAAAAAAAAAAAAATTTTCAACCGCCTATAACTTTTTAACAATTGAAAAGAAAAAGTTGCGACATAGCTATTTACACTAGTTAGAACAAAACGAGTCAAAATCGGTAGCTAACAAAAAAAAAAAAAAAAAAGTCGTCAACTGCACCTATGTCAAAAATTGAAAAAAACACGTATTTTTTCGCGAGGAGGCCCACGGGCCTCAAAAAAAAAAATTTTCGAGACAAAAAATTTTTTAAAATTAAACATTCAGTTGTTTAAATAAGCTCAATCGGTAATTATAATTATCGTCAAAAGTTACTATAACGTGTTCTTTAGGTCTAAACATTACGATGTTTCTATTATATCGAACATTAAAACGAAACATACCTAGTTTGCTATGTATGCGATAAATTCGACGTTATTTTATCTTGATATTTACTTTATGATGAATTGAGATTATGTTATTTGTACAGGATATTTGTTCTTCGCCTCTTATTAGTTTGCAAGTTTTATCGTTCGTAGGGATGTAACCGCGATGTAATGACGTGGAATTGTATGGGATATTTGGTTTATACGTCACCTTTGGTAATTGTTAATTTCTAATGTTCATTTTCCACAAAATTATAAATTATATGACTAAATCGAACATTATTAGTAACATATTATTGATTGAAAATACGTTGCAACGCATTCATATCGTACTTTAATTACTCGATGTTTGAAAAATTAATTCTTAAAAATGTATTCTGGCTGTATTTAATTTTTATTAATTAATTCATTCTAATAAGTGAATTATACGTCAAAGACACTTGTTGCTAAACACCGGCAGTGAAGTTTTTCGGAAATTCCTGTATTGATTAGCGCTAACATTTTCGTAACCTTGGTCCTCAATTATGTATTCGGTCTCGATTAAAGATTATATCTAAAGTGATTTCTTGTAACGTACGGCTCGTGTATTCGAGTGTCGGCTGCGCATAATCCGGTATGTACACCATACCATCGCAACTCTGTATTCGTTAAGAAGTTCGCGTGAAAACGTATTTCTGAGGTATCGTAACTTGGAGATATGCGTTCTTTTTATGTTAGATCGTCGTTTATTCGTTGATTTTCGGTCTAACTTAAATAGTTTTCATTGAGTTATCTGGTTGATCCTGCCAGTAGTCATATGCTTGTCTCAAAGATTAAGCCATGCATGTCTAAGTACAAACTTAAACAAAGTGAAACCGCGAATGGCTCATTAAATCGGTCACTATTTACTGGATCATATGTCCTACTCGGATAACTGTAGTAATTCTAGAGCTAATACTGTGCATTCATATGACTGGAACACTCGTGTA
>CAXIVS010000066.1:0-40168 GCA_964035775.1 Osedax frankpressi
AGAGAGAGAGAGAGAGAGAGAGAGAGAGAGAGAGAGAGAGAGAGAACAGAAAATAAATAACCTCGGAATTAATTTTAAATCAGAAATAATAGAGAGATTCTAAGAAAACTTATAATGCAGAATTAATTGCCAATAAATTATGGCATCAATTGTAATAAATTCAGATGTCATGTCTAGGTTAACATGAACAAGTTGTATGATTATAATAACAAACTTTGACGATGTTGAACTCTGCAATGATTTTCTCTACCAAAAGAATAAAGAATGACGCAAAACATAGAAATTCATCAGTTCCCGTATAATCCAACAGTTCAAGGATCTGGATTTTTAACAATGAAGTTATTGTTATTAATACACATTAAATAATAATTAACTCTTAACTTAACTCTCTAAATAATAATTAACTCTTAACTTAACTCTCTAAATAATAATTAACTCTTAACTTAACTCTCTAAATAATAATTAACTCTTAACTTAACTCTCAGTAAATAATAATTAACTCTTAACTTAACTCTCAGTAAATAATAATTAACTCTTAACTTAACTCTCAGTAAATAATAATTAACTCTTAACTTAACTCTGTAAATAATAATTAACTCTTAACTTAACTCTCAGTAAATAATAATTAACTCTTAACTTAACTCTCTAAATAATAATTAACTCTTAACTTAACTCTCAGTAAATAATAATTAACTCTTAACTTAACTCTCTAAATAATAATTAACTCTTAACTTAACTCTCTAAATAATAATTAACTCTTAACTTAACTCTCTAAATAATAATTAACTCTTAACTTAACTCTCTAAATAATAATTAACTCTTAACTTAACTCTCAGTAAATAATAATTAACTCTTAACTTAACTCTCTAAATAATAATGAACTCTTAACTTAACTCTCTAAATAATAATTAACTCTTAACTTAACTCTCAGTAAATAATAATTAACTCTTAACTTAACTCTCGGTAAATAATAATTAACTCTTAATTTACTGTCAGTAAATAATAATTAACTCTTAACTTAACTCTCTAAATAATAATTAACTCTTAACTTAACTCTCAGTAAATAATAATTAACTCTTAACTTAACTCTCTAAATAATAATTAACTCTTAACTTAACTCTCTAAATAATAATTAACTCTCAACTTAACTCTCTAAATAATAATTAACTCTTAACTTAACTCTCTAAATAATAATTAACATTTAACTTAACTCTCTAAATAATAATTAACTCTCAACTTAACTCTCTAAATAATAATTAACTCTTAACTTAACTCTCAGTAAATAATAATTAACTCTTAACTTAACTCTCAGTAAATAATAATTAACTC
This sequence comes from Osedax frankpressi, assembly GCA_964035775.1. Classification (NCBI taxonomy): domain Eukaryota; kingdom Metazoa; phylum Annelida; class Polychaeta; order Sabellida; family Siboglinidae; genus Osedax; species Osedax frankpressi. The sequence continues at coordinate 1,330 of CAXIVS010000066.1, forward strand.
TTAACTTAACTCTCAGTAAATAATAATTAACTCTTAACTTAACTCTCAGTAAATAATAATTAACTCTTAACTTAACTCTCTAAATAATAATTAACTCTTAACTTAACTCTCAGTAAATAATAATTAACTCTTAACTTAACTCTCTAAATAATAATTAACTCTTAACTTAACTCTCAGTAAATAATAATTAACTCTTAACTTAACTCTCTAAATAATAATTAACTCTTAACTTAACTCTCTCTAAATAATAATTAACTCTTAACTTAACTCTCAGTAAATAATAATTAACTCTTAACTTAACTCTCAGTAAATAATAATTAACTCTTAACTTAACTCTCAGTAAATAATAATTAACTCTTAACTTAACTCTTAGTAAATAATAATTAACTTTTAACTTAACTCTCTAAATAATAATTAACTCTTAACTTAACTCTTAGTAAATAATAATTAACTCTTAACTCAACTCTCTAAATAATAATTAACTCTTAACTTAACTCTCTAAATAATAATGAACTCTTAACTTAACTCTCTAAATAATAATTAACTCTTAACTTAACTCTCAGTAAATAATAATTAATTCTTAACTTAACTCTCGGTAAATAATAATTAACTCTTAACTTAACTCTCTAAATAATAATTAACTCTTAACTTAACTCTATAAATAATAATTAACTCTTAATTTACTGTCAGTAAATAATAATTAACTCTTAACTTAACTCTCTAAATAATAATTAACTCTTAACTTAACTCTCAGTAAATAATAATTAACTCTTAACTTAACTCTCTAAATAATAATTAACTCTTAACTTAACTCTCTAAATAATAATTAACTCTCAACTTAACTCTCTAAATAATAATTAACTCTTAACTTAACTCTCTAAATAATAATTAACTCTTAACTTAACTCTCTAAATAATAATTAACTCTCAACTTAACTCTCTAAATAATAATTAACTCTTAACTTAACTCTCTAAATAATAATTAACTCTTAACTTAACGCTCAGTAAATAATAATTAACTCTTAACTTAACTCTCAGTAAATAATAATTAACTCTTAACTTAACTCTCAGTAAATAATAATTAACTCTTAACTTAACTCTCAGTAAATAATAATTAACTCTTAACTTAACTCTGTAAATAATAATTAACTCTTAACTTAACTCTCAGTAAATAATAATTAACTCTTAACTTAACTCTTAGTAAATAATAATTAACTCTTAACTCAACTCTCTAAATAATAATTAACTCTTAACTTAACTCTCTAAATAATAATTAACTCTTAACTTAACTCTCTAAATAATAATTAACTCTTAACTTAACTCTCAGTAAATAATAATTAATTCTTAACTTAACTCTCGGTAAATAATAATTAACTCTTAACTTAACTCTCTAAATAATAATTAACTCTTAACTTAACTCTCTAAATAATAATTAACTCTTAATTTACTGTCAGTAAATAATAATTAACTCTTAACTTAACTCTCTAAATAATAATTAACTCTTAACTTAACTCTCAGTAAATAATAATTAACTCTTAACTTAAATCTCTAAATAATAATTAACTCTTAACTTAACTCTCTAAATAATAATTAACTCTCAACTTAACTCTCTAAATAATAATTAACTCTTAACTTAACTCTCTAAATAATAATTAACTCTTAACTTAACTCTCTAAATAATAATTAACTCTCAACTTAACTCTCTAAATAATAATTAACTCTTAACTTAACTCTCAGTAAATAATAATTAACTCTTAACTTAACTCTCAGTAAATAATAATTAACTCTTAACTTAACTCTCAGTAAATAATAATTAACTCTTAACTTAACTCTCAGTAAATAATAATTAACTCTTAACTTAACTCTGTAAATAATAATTAACTGTTAACTTAACTCTCAGTAAATAATAATTAACTCTTAACTTAACTCTCTAAATAATAATTAACTCTTAACTTAACTCTCAGTAAATAATAATTAACTCTTAACTTAACTCTCTAAATAATAATTAACTCTTAACTTAACTCTCTAAATAATAATTAACTCTTAACTTAACTCTCTCTAAATAATAATTAACTCTTAACTTAACTCTCAGTAAATAATAATTAACTCTTAACTTAACTCTCAGTAAATAATAATTAACTCTTAACTTAACTCTCAGTAAATAATAATTAACTCTTAACTTAACTCTTAGTAAATAATAATTAACTTTTAACTTAACTCTCTAAATAATAATTAACTCTTAACTTAACTCTTAGTAAATAATAATTAACTCTTAACTCAACTCTCTAAATAATAATTAACTCTTAACTTAACTCTCTAAATAATAATTAACTCTTAACTTAACTCTCAGTAAATAATAATTAACTCTTAACTTAACTCTCAGTAAATAATAATTAACTCTTAACTTAACTCTCTAAATACTAATTAACTCTTAACTTAACTCTCTAAATAATAATTAACTCTTAACTTAACTCTCTAAATAATAATTAACTCTTAACTTAACTCTCTAAATAATAATTAACTCTTAACTTAACTCTCTAAATAATAATTAACTCTTAACTTAACTCTCTAAATAATAATTAACTCTTAACTTAACTCTCTAAATAATAATTAACTCTTAACTAAACTCTCAGTAAATAATAATTAACTCTTAACTTAACTCTCAGTAAAAAATAATTAACTCTTAACTTAACTCTCAGTAAATAATAATTAACTATTAACTTAACTCTCTATATAATAATTAACTCTTAACTTAACTCTCTAAATAATATTTAACTCTTAACTTAACTCTCTAAATAATAATTAACTCTTAACTTAACTCTCTAAATAATAATTAACTCTTAACTTAACTCTCAGTAAATAATAATTAACTCTTAACTTAACTCTCTAAATAATAATTAACTCTTAACTTAACTCTCTAAATAATAATTAACTCTTAACTTAACTCTCTAAATAATAATTAACTCTTAACTTAACTCTCTAAATAATAATTAACTCTTAACTTAACTCTCTAAATAATAATTAACTCTTAACTTAACTCTCTAAATAATAATTAACTCTTAACTTAACTCTCTAAATAATAATTAACTCTTAACTTAACTCTCAGTAAATAATAATTAACTCTTAACTTAACTCTCTAAATAATAATTAACTCTTAACTTAACTCTCAGTAAATAATAATTAACTCTTAACTTAACTCTCTAAATAATAATTAACTCTTAACTTAACTCTCAGTAAATAATAATTAACTCTTAACTTAACTCTCTAAATAATAATTAACTCTTAACTTAACTCTCTAAATAATAATTAACTCTCAACTTAACTCTCTAAATAATAATTAACTCTTAACTTAACTCTCTAAATAATAATTAACTCTTAACTTAACTCTCTAAATAATAATTAACTCTCAACTTAACTCTCTAAATAATAATTAACTCTTAACTTAACTCTCAGTAAATAATAATTAACTCTTAACTTAACTCTCAGTAAATAATAATTAACTCTTAACTTAACTCTCAGTAAATAATAATTAACTCTTAACTTAACTCTCAGTAAATAATAATTAACTCTTAACTTAACTCTCTAAATAATAATTAACTCTTAACTTAACTCTCAGTAAATAATAATTAACTCTTAACTTAACTCTCTAAATAATAATTAACTCTTAACTTAACTCTCAGTAAATAATAATTAACTCTTAACTTAACTCTCTAAATAATAATTAACTCTTAACTTAACTCTCAGTAAATAATAATTAACTCTTAACTTAACTCTCTAAATAATAATTAACTCTTAACTTAACTCTCTCTAAATAATAATTAACTCTTAACTTAACTCTCAGTAAATAATAATTAACTCTTAACTTAACTCTTAGTAAATAATAATTAACTTTTAACTTAACTCTCAGTAAATAATAATTAACTCTTAACTTAACTCTTAGTAAATAATAATTAACTTTTAACTTAACTCTCTAAATAATAATTAACTCTTAACTTAACTCTTAGTAAATAATAATTAACTCTTAACTCAACTCTCTAAATAATAATTAACTCTTAACTTAACTCTCTAAATAATAATGAACTCTTAACTTAACTCTCTAAATAATAATTAACTCTTAACTTAACTCTCAGTAAATAATAATTAATTCTTAACTTAACTCTCGGTAAATAATAATTAACTCTTAACTTAACTCTCTAAATAATAATTAACTCTTAACTTAACTCTCTAAATAATAATTAACTCTTAATTTACTGTCAGTAAATAATAATTAACTCTTAACTTAACTCTCTAAATAATAATTAACTCTTAACTTAACTCTCAGTAAATAATAATTAACTCTTAACTTAACTCTCTAAATAATAATTAACTCTTAACTTAACTCTCTAAATAATAATTAACTCTCAACTTAACTCTCTAAATAATAATTAACTCTTAACTTAACTCTCTAAATAATAATTAACTCTTAACTTAACTCTCTAAATAATAATTAACTCTCAACTTAACTCTCTAAATAATAATTAACTCTTAACTTAACTCTCTAAATAATAATTAACTCTTAACTTAACGCTCAGTAAATAATAATTAACTCTTAACTTAACTCTCAGTAAATAATAATTAACTCTTAACTTAACTCTCTAAATAATAATTAACTCTTAACTTAACTCTCAGTAAATAATAATTAACTCTTAACTTAACTCTCAGTAAATAATAATTAACTCTTAACTTAACTCTCTAAATAATAATTAACTCTTAACTTAACTCTCTAAATAATAATTAACTCTTAACTTAACTCTCTAAATAATAATTAACTCTTAACTTAACTCTCTAAATAATAATTAACTCTTAACTTAACTCTCTAAATAATAATTAACTCTTAACTTAACTCTCTAAATAATAATTAACTCTTAACTTAACTCTCTAAATAATAATTAACTCTTAACTAAACTCTCAGTAAATAATAATTAACTCTTAACTTAACTCTCAGTAAAAAATAATTAACTCTTAACTTAACTCTCAGTAAATAATAATTAACTATTAACTTAACTCTCTATATAATAATTAACTCTTAACTTAACTCTCTAAATAATATTTAACTCTTAACTTAACTCTCTAAATAATAATTAACTCACAACTTAACTCTCTAAATAATAATTAACTCTTAACTTAACTCTCAGTAAATAATAATTAACTCTTAACTTAACTCTCTAAATAATAATTAACTCTTAACTTAACTCTCTAAATAATAATTAACTCTTAACTTAACTCTCTAAATAATAATTAACTCTTAACTTAACTCTCTAAATAATAATTAACTCTTAACTTAACTCTCTAAATAATAATTAACTCTTAACTTAACTCTCTAAATAATAATTAACTCTTAACTAAACTCTCAGTAAATAATAATTAACTCTTAACTTAACTCTCAGTAAAAAATAATTAACTCTTAACTTAACTCTCAGTAAATAATAATTAACTATTAACTTAACTCTCTATATAATAATTAACTCTTAACTTAACTCTCTAAATAATATTTAACTCTTAACTTAACTCTCTAAATAATAATTAACTCTTAACTTAACTCTCTAAATAATAATTAACTCTTAACTTAACTCTCAGTAAATAATAATTAACTCTTAACTTAACTCTCTAAATAATAATTAACTCTTAACTTAACTCTCTAAATAATAATTAACTCTTAACTTAACTCTAAGTAAATAATAATTAACTCTTAACTTAACTCTCTAAATAATAATTAACTCTTAACTTAACTCTCTAAATAATAATTAACTCTTAACTTAACTCTCAGTAAATAATAATTAACTCTTAACTTAACTCTCTAAATAATAATTAACTCTTAACTTAACTATCAGTAAATAATAATTAACTCTTAACTTAACTCTCTAAATAATATTTAACTCTTAACTTAACTCTCTAAATAATAATTAACTCTTAACTTAACTCTCTAAATAATAATTAACTCTTAACTTAACTCTCTAAATAATAATTAACTCTCAACTTAACTCTCTAAATAATAATTAACTCTTAACTTAACTCTCAGTAAATAATAATTAACTCTTAACTTAACTCTCAGTAAATAATAATTAACTCTTAACTTAACTCTCTAAATAATAATTAACTCTTAACTTAACTCTCAGTAAATAATAATTAACTCTTAACTTAACTCTCTAAATAATAATTAACTCTTAACTTAACTCTCAGTAAATAATAATTAACTCTTAACTTAACTCTCGGTAAATAATAATTAACTCTTAATTTACTGTCAGTAAATAATAATTAACTCTTAACTTAACTCTCTAAATAATAATTAACTCTTAACTTAACTCTCAGTAAATAATAATTAACTCTTAACTTAACTCTCTAAATAATAATTAACTCTTAACTTAACTCTCTAAATAATAATTAACTCTCAACTTAACTCTCTAAATAATAATTAACTCTTAACTTAACTCTCTAAATAATAATTAACATTTAACTTAACTCTCTAAATAATAATTAACTCTCAACTTAACTCTCTAAATAATAATTAACTCTTAACTTAACTCTCAGTAAATAATAATTAACTCTTAACTTAACTCTCAGTAAATAATAATTAACTCTTAACTTAACTCTCAGTAAATAATAATTAACTCTTAACTTAACTCTCAGTAAATAATAATTAACTCTTAACTTAACTCTCTAAATAATAATTAACTCTTAACTTAACTCTCAGTAAATAATAATTAACTCTTAACTTAACTCTCTAAATAATAATTAACTCTTAACTTAACTCTCAGTAAATAATAATTAACTCTTAACTTAACTCTCTAAATAATAATTAACTCTTAACTTAACTCTCTCTAAATAATAATTAACTCTTAACTTAACTCTCAGTAAATAATAATTAACTCTTAACTTAACTCTCAGTAAATAATAATTAACTCTTAACTTAACTCTCAGTAAATAATAATTAACTCTTAACTTAACTCTTAGTAAATAATAATTAACTTTTAACTTAACTCTCTAAATAATAATTAACTCTTAACTTAACTCTTAGTAAATAATAATTAACTCTTAACTCAACTCTCTAAATAATAATTAACTCTTAACTTAACTCTCTAAATAATAATGAACTCTTAACTTAACTCTCTAAATAATAATTAACTCTTAACTTAACTCTCAGTAAATAATAATTAATTCTTAACTTAACTCTCGGTAAATAATAATTAACTCTTAACTTAACTCTCTAAATAATAATTAACTCTTAACTTAACTCTCTAAATAATAATTAACTCTTAATTTACTGTCAGTAAATAATAATTAACTCTTAACTTAACTCTCTAAATAATAATTAACTCTTAACTTAACTCTCAGTAAATAATAATTAACTCTTAACTTAACTCTCTAAATAATAATTAACTCTTAACTTAACTCTCTAAATAATAATTAACTCTCAACTTAACTCTCTAAATAATAATTAACTCTTAACTTAACTCTCTAAATAATAATTAACTCTTAACTTAACTCTCTAAATAATAATTAACTCTCAACTTAACTCTCTAAATAATAATTAACTCTTAACTTAACTCTCTAAATAATAATTAACTCTTAACTTAACGCTCAGTAAATAATAATTAACTCTTAACTTAACTCTCAGTAAATAATAATTAACTCTTAACTTAACTCTCAGTAAATAATAATTAACTCTTAACTTAACTCTCAGTAAATAATAATTAACTCTTAACTTAACTCTGTAAATAATAATTAACTCTTAACTTAACTCTCAGTAAATAATAATTAACTCTTAACTTAACTCTTAGTAAATAATAATTAACTCTTAACTCAACTCTCTAAATAATAATTAACTCTTAACTTAACTCTCTAAATAATAATTAACTCTTAACTTAACTCTCTAAATAATAATTAACTCTTAACTTAACTCTCAGTAAATAATAATTAATTCTTAACTTAACTCTCGGTAAATAATAATTAACTCTTAACTTAACTCTCTAAATAATAATTAACTCTTAACTTAACTCTCTAAATAATAATTAACTCTTAATTTACTGTCAGTAAATAATAATTAACTCTTAACTTAACTCTCTAAATAATAATTAACTCTTAACTTAACTCTCAGTAAATAATAATTAACTCTTAACTTAAATCTCTAAATAATAATTAACTCTTAACTTAACTCTCTAAATAATAATTAACTCTCAACTTAACTCTCTAAATAATAATTAACTCTTAACTTAACTCTCTAAATAATAATTAACTCTTAACTTAACTCTCTAAATAATAATTAACTCTCAACTTAACTCTCTAAATAATAATTAACTCTTAACTTAACTCTCAGTAAATAATAATTAACTCTTAACTTAACTCTCAGTAAATAATAATTAACTCTTAACTTAACTCTCAGTAAATAATAATTAACTCTTAACTTAACTCTCAGTAAATAATAATTAACTCTTAACTTAACTCTGTAAATAATAATTAACTCTTAACTTAACTCTCAGTAAATAATAATTAACTCTTAACTTAACTCTCTAAATAATAATTAACTCTTAACTTAACTCTCAGTAAATAATAATTAACTCTTAACTTAACTCTCTAAATAATAATTAACTCTTAACTTAACTCTCTAAATAATAATTAACTCTTAACTTAACTCTCTCTAAATAATAATTAACTCTTAACTTAACTCTCAGTAAATAATAATTAACTCTTAACTTAACTCTCAGTAAATAATAATTAACTCTTAACTTAACTCTCAGTAAATAATAATTAACTCTTAACTTAACTCTTAGTAAATAATAATTAACTTTTAACTTAACTCTCTAAATAATAATTAACTCTTAACTTAACTCTTAGTAAATAATAATTAACTCTTAACTCAACTCTCTAAATACTAATTAACTCTTAACTTAACTCTCTAAATAATAATTAACTCTTAACTTAACTCTCAGTAAATAATAATTAACTCTTAACTTAACTCTCAGTAAATAATAATTAACTCTTAACTTAACTCTCTAAATACTAATTAACTCTTAACTTAACTCTCTAAATAATAATTAACTCTTAACTTAACTCTCTAAATAATAATTAACTCTTAACTTAACTCTCTAAATAATAATTAACTCTTAACTTAACTCTCTAAATAATAATTAACTCTTAACTTAACTCTCTAAATAATAATTAACTCTTAACTTAACTCTCTAAATAATAATTAACTCTTAACTAAACTCTCAGTAAATAATAATTAACTCTTAACTTAACTCTCAGTAAAAAATAATTAACTCTTAACTTAACTCTCAGTAAATAATAATTAACTATTAACTTAACTCTCTATATAATAATTAACTCTTAACTTAACTCTCTAAATAATATTTAACTCTTAACTTAACTCTCTAAATAATAATTAACTCTTAACTTAACTCTCTAAATAATAATTAACTCTTAACTTAACTCTCAGTAAATAATAATTAACTCTTAACTTAACTCTCTAAATAATAATTAACTCTTAACTTAACTCTCTAAATAATAATTAACTCTTAACTTAACTCTCTAAATAATAATTAACTCTTAACTTAACTCTCTAAATAATAATTAACTCTTAACTTAACTCTCTAAATAATAATTAACTCTTAACTTAACTCTCTAAATAATAATTAACTCTTAACTTAACTCTCTAAATAATAATTAACTCTTAACTAAACTCTCAGTAAATAATAATTAACTCTTAACTTAACTCTCAGTAAAAAATAATTAACTCTTAACTTAACTCTCAGTAAATAATAATTAACTATTAACTTAACTCTCTATATAATAATTAACTCTTAACTTAACTCTCTAAATAATATTTAACTCTTAACTTAACTCTCTAAATAATAATTAACTCTTAACTTAACTCTCTAAATAATAATTAACTCTTAACTTAACTCTCAGTAAATAATAATTAACTCTTAACTTAACTCTCTAAATAATAATTAACTCTTAACTTAACTCTCTAAATAATAATTAACTCTTAACTTAACTCTAAGTAAATAATAATTAACTCTTAACTTAACTCTCTAAATAATAATTAACTCTTAACTTAACTCTCTAAATAATAATTAACTCTTAACTTAACTCTCAGTAAATAATAATTAACTCTTAACTTAACTCTCTAAATAATAATTAACTCTTAACTTAACTCTCAGTAAATAATAATTAACTCTTAACTTAACTCTCTAAATAATAATTAACTCTTAACTTAACTCTCAGTAAATAATAATTAACTCTTAACTTAACTCTCTAAATAATAATTAACTCTTAACTTAACTCTCTAAATAATAATTAACTCTCAACTTAACTCTCTAAATAATAATTAACTCTTAACTTAACTCTCTAAATAATAATTAACTCTTAACTTAACTCTCTAAATAATAATTAACTCTCAACTTAACTCTCTAAATAATAATTAACTCTTAACTTAACTCTCAGTAAATAATAATTAACTCTTAACTTAACTCTCAGTAAATAATAATTAACTCTTAACTTAACTCTCAGTAAATAATAATTAACTCTTAACTTAACTCTCAGTAAATAATAATTAACTCTTAACTTAACTCTCTAAATAATAATTAACTCTTAACTTAACTCTCAGTAAATAATAATTAACTCTTAACTTAACTCTCTAAATAATAATTAACTCTTAACTTAACTCTCAGTAAATAATAATTAACTCTTAACTTAACTCTCTAAATAATAATTAACTCTTAACTTAACTCTCAGTAAATAATAATTAACTCTTAACTTAACTCTCTAAATAATAATTAACTCTTAACTTAACTCTCTCTAAATAATAATTAACTCTTAACTTAACTCTCAGTAAATAATAATTAACTCTTAACTTAACTCTCAGTAAATAATAATTAACTCTTAACTTAACTCTCAGTAAATAATAATTAACTCTTAACTTAACTCTTAGTAAATAATAATTAACTTTTAACTTAACTCTCTAAATAATAATTAACTCTTAACTTAACTCTTAGTAAATAATAATTAACTCTTAACTCAACTCTCTAAATAATAATTAACTCTTAACTTAACTCTCTAAATAATAATGAACTCTTAACTTAACTCTCTAAATAATAATTAACTCTTAACTTAACTCTCAGTAAATAATAATTAATTCTTAACTTAACTCTCGGTAAATAATAATTAACTCTTAACTTAACTCTCTAAATAATAATTAACTCTTAACTTAACTCTCTAAATAATAATTAACTCTTAATTTACTGTCAGTAAATAATAATTAACTCTTAACTTAACTCTCTAAATAATAATTAACTCTTAACTTAACTCTAAGTAAATAATAATTAACTCTTAACTTAACTCTCTAAATAATAATTAACTCTTAACTTAACTCTCTAAATAATAATTAACTCTTAACTTAACTCTCAGTAAATAATAATTAACTCTTAACTTAACTCTCTAAATAATAATTAACTCTTAACTTAACTCTCAGTAAATAATAATTAACTCTTAACTTAACTCTCTAAATAATAATTAACTCTTAACTTAACTCTCAGTAAATAATAATTAACTCTTAACTTAACTCTCTAAATAATAATTAACTCTTAACTTAACTCTCTAAATAATAATTAACTCTCAACTTAACTCTCTAAATAATAATTAACTCTTAACTTAACTCTCTAAATAATAATTAACTCTTAACTTAACTCTCTAAATAATAATTAACTCTCAACTTAACTCTCTAAATAATAATTAACTCTTAACTTAACTCTCAGTAAATAATAATTAACTCTTAACTTAACTCTCAGTAAATAATAATTAACTCTTAACTTAACTCTCAGTAAATAATAATTAACTCTTAACTTAACTCTCAGTAAATAATAATTAACTCTTAACTTAACTCTCTAAATAATAATTAACTCTTAACTTAACTCTCAGTAAATAATAATTAACTCTTAACTTAACTCTCTAAATAATAATTAACTCTTAACTTAACTCTCAGTAAATAATAATTAACTCTTAACTTAACTCTCTAAATAATAATTAACTCTTAACTTAACTCTCAGTAAATAATAATTAACTCTTAACTTAACTCTCTAAATAATAATTAACTCTTAACTTAACTCTCTCTAAATAATAATTAACTCTTAACTTAACTCTCAGTAAATAATAATTAACTCTTAACTTAACTCTCAGTAAATAATAATTAACTCTTAACTTAACTCTCAGTAAATAATAATTAACTCTTAACTTAACTCTTAGTAAATAATAATTAACTTTTAACTTAACTCTCTAAATAATAATTAACTCTTAACTTAACTCTTAGTAAATAATAATTAACTCTTAACTCAACTCTCTAAATAATAATTAACTCTTAACTTAACTCTCTAAATAATAATGAACTCTTAACTTAACTCTCTAAATAATAATTAACTCTTAACTTAACTCTCAGTAAATAATAATTAATTCTTAACTTAACTCTCGGTAAATAATAATTAACTCTTAACTTAACTCTCTAAATAATAATTAACTCTTAACTTAACTCTCTAAATAATAATTAACTCTTAATTTACTGTCAGTAAATAATAATTAACTCTTAACTTAACTCTCTAAATAATAATTAACTCTTAACTTAACTCTCAGTAAATAATAATTAACTCTTAACTTAACTCTCTAAATAATAATTAACTCTTAACTTAACTCTCTAAATAATAATTAACTCTCAACTTAACTCTCTAAATAATAATTAACTCTTAACTTAACTCTCTAAATAATAATTAACTCTTAACTTAACTCTCTAAATAATAATTAACTCTCAACTTAACTCTCTAAATAATAATTAACTCTTAACTTAACTCTCTAAATAATAATTAACTCTTAACTTAACGCTCAGTAAATAATAATTAACTCTTAACTTAACTCTCAGTAAATAATAATTAACTCTTAACTTAACTCTCTAAATAATAATTAACTCTTAACTTAACTCTCAGTAAATAATAATTAACTCTTAACTTAACTCTCAGTAAATAATAATTAACTCTTAACTTAACTCTCTAAATAATAATTAACTCTTAACTTAACTCTCTAAATAATAATTAACTCTTAACTTAACTCTCTAAATAATAATTAACTCTTAACTTAACTCTCTAAATAATAATTAACTCTTAACTTAACTCTCTAAATAATAATTAACTCTTAACTTAACTCTCTAAATAATAATTAACTCTTAACTTAACTCTCTAAATAATAATTAACTCTTAACTAAACTCTCAGTAAATAATAATTAACTCTTAACTTAACTCTCAGTAAAAAATAATTAACTCTTAACTTAACTCTCAGTAAATAATAATTAACTATTAACTTAACTCTCTATATAATAATTAACTCTTAACTTAACTCTCTAAATAATATTTAACTCTTAACTTAACTCTCTAAATAATAATTAACTCACAACTTAACTCTCTAAATAATAATTAACTCTTAACTTAACTCTCAGTAAATAATAATTAACTCTTAACTTAACTCTCTAAATAATAATTAACTCTTAACTTAACTCTCTAAATAATAATTAACTCTTAACTTAACTCTCTAAATAATAATTAACTCTTAACTTAACTCTCTAAATAATAATTAACTCTTAACTTAACTCTCTAAATAATAATTAACTCTTAACTTAACTCTCTAAATAATAATTAACTCTTAACTAAACTCTCAGTAAATAATAATTAACTCTTAACTTAACTCTCAGTAAAAAATAATTAACTCTTAACTTAACTCTCAGTAAATAATAATTAACTATTAACTTAACTCTCTATATAATAATTAACTCTTAACTTAACTCTCTAAATAATATTTAACTCTTAACTTAACTCTCTAAATAATAATTAACTCTTAACTTAACTCTCTAAATAATAATTAACTCTTAACTTAACTCTCAGTAAATAATAATTAACTCTTAACTTAACTCTCTAAATAATAATTAACTCTTAACTTAACTCTCTAAATAATAATTAACTCTTAACTTAACTCTAAGTAAATAATAATTAACTCTTAACTTAACTCTCTAAATAATAATTAACTCTTAACTTAACTCTCTAAATAATAATTAACTCTTAACTTAACTCTCAGTAAATAATAATTAACTCTTAACTTAACTCTCTAAATAATAATTAACTCTTAACTTAACTATCAGTAAATAATAATTAACTCTTAACTTAACTCTCTAAATAATAATTAACTCTTAACTTAACTCTCAGTAAATAATAATTAACTCTTAACTTAACTCTCTAAATAATAATTAACTCTTAACTTAACTCTCTAAATAATAATTAACTCTCAACTTAACTCTCTAAATAATAATTAACTCTTAACTTAACTCTCTAAATAATAATTAACTCTTAACTTAACTCTCTAAATAATAATTAACTCTCAACTTAACTCTCTAAATAATAATTAACTCTTAACTTAACTCTCAGTAAATAATAATTAACTCTTAACTTAACTCTCAGTAAATAATAATTAACTCTTAACTTAACTCTCAGTAAATAATAATTAACTCTTAACTTAACTCTCAGTAAATAATAATTAACTCTTAACTTAACTCTCTAAATAATAATTAACTCTTAACTTAACTCTCAGTAAATAATAATTAACTCTTAACTTAACTCTCTAAATAATAATTAACTCTTAACTTAACTCTCAGTAAATAATAATTAACTCTTAACTTAACTCTCTAAATAATAATTAACTCTTAACTTAACTCTCAGTAAATAATAATTAACTCTTAACTTAACTCTCTAAATAATAATTAACTCTTAACTTAACTCTCTCTAAATAATAATTAACTCTTAACTTAACTCTCAGTAAATAATAATTAACTCTTAACTTAACTCTCAGTAAATAATAATTAACTCTTAACTTAACTCTCAGTAAATAATAATTAACTCTTAACTTAACTCTTAGTAAATAATAATTAACTTTTAACTTAACTCTCTAAATAATAATTAACTCTTAACTTAACTCTTAGTAAATAATAATTAACTCTTAACTCAACTCTCTAAATAATAATTAACTCTTAACTTAACTCTCTAAATAATAATGAACTCTTAACTTAACTCTCTAAATAATAATTAACTCTTAACTTAACTCTCAGTAAATAATAATTAATTCTTAACTTAACTCTCGGTAAATAATAATTAACTCTTAACTTAACTCTCTAAATAATAATTAACTCTTAACTTAACTCTCTAAATAATAATTAACTCTTAATTTACTGTCAGTAAATAATAATTAACTCTTAACTTAACTCTCTAAATAATAATTAACTCTTAACTTAACTCTCAGTAAATAATAATTAACTCTTAACTTAACTCTCTAAATAATAATTAACTCTTAACTTAACTCTCTAAATAATAATTAACTCTCAACTTAACTCTCTAAATAATAATTAACTCTTAACTTAACTCTCTAAATAATAATTAACTCTTAACTTAACTCTCTAAATAATAATTAACTCTCAACTTAACTCTCTAAATAATAATTAACTCTTAACTTAACTCTCTAAATAATAATTAACTCTTAACTTAACGCTCAGTAAATAATAATTAACTCTTAACTTAACTCTCAGTAAATAATAATTAACTCTTAACTTAACTCTCAGTAAATAATAATTAACTCTTAACTTAACTCTCAGTAAATAATAATTAACTCTTAACTTAACTCTGTAAATAATAATTAACTCTTAACTTAACTCTCAGTAAATAATAATTAACTCTTAACTTAACTCTTAGTAAATAATAATTAACTCTTAACTCAACTCTCTAAATAATAATTAACTCTTAACTTAACTCTCTAAATAATAATTAACTCTTAACTTAACTCTCTAAATAATAATTAACTCTTAACTTAACTCTCAGTAAATAATAATTAATTCTTAACTTAACTCTCGGTAAATAATAATTAACTCTTAACTTAACTCTCTAAATAATAATTAACTCTTAACTTAACTCTCTAAATAATAATTAACTCTTAATTTACTGTCAGTAAATAATAATTAACTCTTAACTTAACTCTCTAAATAATAATTAACTCTTAACTTAACTCTCAGTAAATAATAATTAACTCTTAACTTAAATCTCTAAATAATAATTAACTCTTAACTTAACTCTCTAAATAATAATTAACTCTCAACTTAACTCTCTAAATAATAATTAACTCTTAACTTAACTCTCTAAATAATAATTAACTCTTAACTTAACTCTCTAAATAATAATTAACTCTCAACTTAACTCTCTAAATAATAATTAACTCTTAACTTAACTCTCTAAATAATAATTAACTCTTAACTTAACTCTCAGTAAATAATAATTAACTCTTAACTTAACTCTCTAAATAATAATTAACTCTTAACTTAACTCTCAGTAAATAATAATTAACTCTTAACTTAACTCTCTAAATAATAATTAACTCTTAACTTAACTCTCAGTAAATAATAATTAACTCTTAACTTAACTCTCTAAATAATAATTAACTCTTAACTTAACTCTCTAAATAATAATTAACTCTCAACTTAACTCTCTAAATAATAATTAACTCTTAACTTAACTCTCTAAATAATAATTAACTCTTAACTTAACTCTCTAAATAATAATTAACTCTCAACTTAACTCTCTAAATAATAATTAACTCTTAACTTAACTCTCAGTAAATAATAATTAACTCTTAACTTAACTCTCAGTAAATAATAATTAACTCTTAACTTAACTCTCAGTAAATAATAATTAACTCTTAACTTAACTCTCAGTAAATAATAATTAACTCTTAACTTAACTCTCTAAATAATAATTAACTCTTAACTTAACTCTCAGTAAATAATAATTAACTCTTAACTTAACTCTCTAAATAATAATTAACTCTTAACTTAACTCTCAGTAAATAATAATTAACTCTTAACTTAACTCTCTAAATAATAATTAACTCTTAACTTAACTCTCAGTAAATAATAATTAACTCTTAACTTAACTCTCTAAATAATAATTAACTCTTAACTTAACTCTCTCTAAATAATAATTAACTCTTAACTTAACTCTCAGTAAATAATAATTAACTCTTAACTTAACTCTCAGTAAATAATAATTAACTCTTAACTTAACTCTCAGTAAATAATAATTAACTCTTAACTTAACTCTTAGTAAATAATAATTAACTTTTAACTTAACTCTCTAAATAATAATTAACTCTTAACTTAACTCTTAGTAAATAATAATTAACTCTTAACTCAACTCTCTAAATAATAATTAACTCTTAACTTAACTCTCTAAATAATAATGAACTCTTAACTTAACTCTCTAAATAATAATTAACTCTTAACTTAACTCTCAGTAAATAATAATTAATTCTTAACTTAACTCTCGGTAAATAATAATTAACTCTTAACTTAACTCTCTAAATAATAATTAACTCTTAACTTAACTCTCTAAATAATAATTAACTCTTAATTTACTGTCAGTAAATAATAATTAACTCTTAACTTAACTCTCTAACTAATAATTAACTCTTAACTTAACTCTCAGTAAATAATAATTAACTCTTAACTTAACTCTCTAAATAATAATTAACTCTTAACTTAACTCTCTAAATAATAATTAACTCTCAACTTAACTCTCTAAATAATAATTAACTCTTAACTTAACTCTCTAAATAATAATTAACTCTTAACTTAACTCTCTAAATAATAATTAACTCTCAACTTAACTCTCTAAATAATAATTAACTCTTAACTTAACTCTCTAAATAATAATTAACTCTTAACTTAACGCTCAGTAAATAATAATTAACTCTTAACTTAACTCTCAGTAAATAATAATTAACTCTTAACTTAACTCTCTAAATAATAATTAACTCTTAACTTAACTCTCAGTAAATAATAATTAACTCTTAACTTAACTCTCAGTAAATAATAATTAACTCTTAACTTAACTCTCTAAATAATAATTAACTCTTAACTTAACTCTCTAAATAATAATTAACTCTTAACTTAACTCTCTAAATAATAATTAACTCTTAACTTAACTCTCTAAATAATAATTAACTCTTAACTTAACTCTCTAAATAATAATTAACTCTTAACTTAACTCTCTAAATAATAATTAACTCTTAACTTAACTCTCTAAATAATAATTAACTCTTAACTAAACTCTCAGTAAATAATAATTAACTCTTAACTTAACTCTCAGTAAAAAATAATTAACTCTTAACTTAACTCTCAGTAAATAATAATTAACTATTAACTTAACTCTCTATATAATAATTAACTCTTAACTTAACTCTCTAAATAATATTTAACTCTTAACTTAACTCTCTAAATAATAATTAACTCACAACTTAACTCTCTAAATAATAATTAACTCTTAACTTAACTCTCAGTAAATAATAATTAACTCTTAACTTAACTCTCTAAATAATAATTAACTCTTAACTTAACTCTCTAAATAATAATTAACTCTTAACTTAACTCTCTAAATAATAATTAACTCTTAACTTAACTCTCTAAATAATAATTAACTCTTAACTTAACTCTCTAAATAATAATTAACTCTTAACTTAACTCTCTAAATAATAATTAACTCTTAACTAAACTCTCAGTAAATAATAATTAACTCTTAACTTAACTCTCAGTAAAAAATAATTAACTCTTAACTTAACTCTCAGTAAATAATAATTAACTATTAACTTAACTCTCTATATAATAATTAACTCTTAACTTAACTCTCTAAATAATATTTAACTCTTAACTTAACTCTCTAAATAATAATTAACTCTTAACTTAACTCTCTAAATAATAATTAACTTTTAACTTAACTCTCAGTAAATAATAATTAACTCTTAACTTAACTCTCTAAATAATAATTAACTCTTAACTTAACTCTCTAAATAATAATTAACTCTTAACTTAACTCTAAGTAAATAATAATTAACTCTTAACTTAACTCTCTAAATAATAATTAACTCTTAACTTAACTCTCTAAATAATAATTAACTCTTAACTTAACTCTCAGTAAATAATAATTAACTCTTAACTTAACTCTCTAAATAATAATTAACTCTTAACTTAACTATCAGTAAATAATAATTAACTCTTAACTTAACTCTCTAAATAATAATTAACTCTTAACTTAACTCTCAGTAAATAATAATTAACTCTTAACTTAACTCTCTAAATAATAATTAACTCTTAACTTAACTCTCTAAATAATAATTAACTCTCAACTTAACTCTCTAAATAATAATTAACTCTTAACTTAACTCTCTAAATAATAATTAACTCTTAACTTAACTCTCTAAATAATAATTAACTCTCAACTTAACTCTCTAAATAATAATTAACTCTTAACTTAACTCTCAGTAAATAATAATTAACTCTTAACTTAACTCTCAGTAAATAATAATTAACTCTTAACTTAACTCTCAGTAAATAATAATTAACTCTTAACTTAACTCTCAGTTAATAATAATTAACTCTTAACTTAACTCTCTAAATAATAATTAACTCTTAACTTAACTCTCAGTAAATAATAATTAACTCTTAACTTAACTCTCTAAATAATAATTAACTCTTAACTTAACTCTCAGTAAATAATAATTAACTCTTAACTTAACTCTCTAAATAATAATTAACTCTTAACTTAACTCTCAGTAAATAATAATTAACTCTTAACTTAACTCTCTAAATAATAATTAACTCTTAACTTAACTCTCTCTAAATAATAATTAACTCTTAACTTAACTCTCAGTAAATAATAATTAACTCTTAACTTAACTCTCAGTAAATAATAATTAACTCTTAACTTAACTCTCAGTAAATAATAATTAACTCTTAACTTAACTCTTAGTAAATAATAATTAACTTTTAACTTAACTCTCTAAATAATAATTAACTCTTAACTTAACTCTTAGTAAATAATAATTAACTCTTAACTCAACTCTCTAAATAATAATTAACTCTTAACTTAACTCTCTAAATAATAATGAACTCTTAACTTAACTCTCTAAATAATAATTAACTCTTAACTTAACTCTCAGTAAATAATAATTAATTCTTAACTTAACTCTCGGTAAATAATAATTAACTCTTAACTTAACTCTCTAAATAATAATTAACTCTTAACTTAACTCTCTAAATAATAATTAACTCTTAATTTACTGTCAGTAAATAATAATTAACTCTTAACTTAACTCTCTAAATAATAATTAACTCTTAACTTAACTCTCAGTAAATAATAATTAACTCTTAACTTAACTCTCTAAATAATAATTAACTCTTAACTTAACTCTCTAAATAATAATTAACTCTCAACTTAACTCTCTAAATAATAATTAACTCTTAACTTAACTCTCTAAATAATAATTAACTCTTAACTTAACTCTCTAAATAATAATTAACTCTCAACTTAACTCTCTAAATAATAATTAACTCTTAACTTAACTCTCTAAATAATAATTAACTCTTAACTTAACGCTCAGTAAATAATAATTAACTCTTAACTTAACTCTCAGTAAATAATAATTAACTCTTAACTTAACTCTCAGTAAATAATAATTAACTCTTAACTTAACTCTCAGTAAATAATAATTAACTCTTAACTTAACTCTGTAAATAATAATTAACTCTTAACTTAACTCTCAGTAAATAATAATTAACTCTTAACTTAACTCTTAGTAAATAATAATTAACTCTTAACTCAACTCTCTAAATAATAATTAACTCTTAACTTAACTCTCTAAATAATAATTAACTCTTAACTTAACTCTCTAAATAATAATTAACTCTTAACTTAACTCTCAGTAAATAATAATTAATTCTTAACTTAACTCTCGGTAAATAATAATTAACTCTTAACTTAACTCTCTAAATAATAATTAACTCTTAACTTAACTCTCTAAATAATAATTAACTCTTAATTTACTGTCAGTAAATAATAATTAACTCTTAACTTAACTCTCTAAATAATAATTAACTCTTAACTTAACTCTCAGTAAATAATAATTAACTCTTAACTTAAATCTCTAAATAATAATTAACTCTTAACTTAACTCTCTAAATAATAATTAACTCTCAACTTAACTCTCTAAATAATAATTAACTCTTAACTTAACTCTCTAAATAATAATTAACTCTTAACTTAACTCTCAGTAAATAATAATTAACTCTTAACTTAACTCTCAGTAAATAATAATTAACTCTTAACTTAACTCTCAGTAAATAATAATTAACTCTTAACTTAACTCTTAGTAAATAATAATTAACTTTTAACTTAACTCTCTAAATAATAATTAACTCTTAACTTAACTCTTAGTAAATAATAATTAACTCTTAACTCAACTCTCTAAATAATAATTAACTCTTAACTTAAATCTCTAAATAATAATTAACTCTTAACTTAACTCTCAGTAAATAATAATTAACTCTTAACTTAACTCTCAGTAAATAATAATTAACTCTTAACTTAACTCTCTAAATAATAATTAACTCTTAACTTAACTCTCTAAATAATAATTAACTCTTAACTTAACTCTCTAAATAATAATTAACTCTTAACTTAACTCTCTAAATAATAATTAACTCTTAACTTAACTCTCTAAATAATAATTAACTCTTAACTTAACTCTCTAAATAATAATTAACTCTTAACTTAACTCTCTAAATAATAATTAACTCTTAACTAAACTCTCAGTAAATAATAATTAACTCTTAACTTAACTCTCAGTAAAAAATAATTAACTCTTAACTTAACTCTCAGTAAATAATAATTAACTATTAACTTAACTCTCTATATAATAATTAACTCTTAACTTAACTCTCTAAATAATATTTAACTCTTAACTTAACTCTCTAATTAATAATTAACTCTTAACTTAACTCTCTAAATAATAATTAACTCTTAACTTAACTCTCAGTAAATAATAATTAACTCTTAACTTAACTCTCTAAATAATAATTAACTCTTAACTTAACTCTCTAAATAATAATTAACTCTTAACTTAACTCTTTAAATAATAATTAACTCTTAACTTAACTCTCTAAATAATAATTAACTCTTAACTTAACTCTCTAAATAATAATTAACTCTTAACTTAACTCTCTAAATAATAATTAACTCTTAACTTAACTCTCTAAATAATAATTAACTCTTAACTAAACTCTCAGTAAATAATAATTAACTCTTAACTTAACTCTCAGTAAAAAATAATTAACTCTTAACTTAACTCTCAGTAAATAATAATTAACTATTAACTTAACTCTCTATATAATAATTAACTCTTAACTTAACTCTCTAAATAATATTTAACTCTTAACTTAACTCTCTAAATAATAATTAACTCTTAACTTAACTCTCTAAATAATAATTAACTCTTAACTTAACTCTCAGTAAATAATAATTAACTCTTAACTTAACTCTCTAAATAATAATTAACTCTTAACTTAACTCTCTAAATAATAATTAACTCTTAACTTAACTCTAAGTAAATAATAATTAACTCTTAACTTAACTCTCTAAATAATAATTAACTCTTAACTTAACTCTCTAAATAATAATTAACTCTTAACTTAACTCTCAGTAAATAATAATTAACTTTTAACTTAACTCTCTAAATAATAATTAACTCTTAACTTAACTCTTAGTAAATAATAATTAACTCTTAACTCAACTCTCTAAATAATAATTAACTCTTAACTTAACTCTCTAAATAATAATTAACTCTCAACTTAACTCTCTAAATAATAATTAACTCTTAACTTAACTCTCAGTAAATAATAATTAACTCTTAACTTAACTCTCAGTAAATAATAATTAACTCTTAACTTAACTCTCAGTAAATAATAATTAACTCTTAACTTAACTCTCAGTAAATAATAATTAACTCTTAACTTAACTCTCTAAATAATAATTAACTCTTAACTTAACTCTCAGTAAATAATAATTAACTCTTAACTTAACTCTCTAAATAATAATTAACTCTTAACTTAACTCTCAGTAAATAATAATTAACTCTTAACTTAACTCTCTAAATAATAATTAACTCTTAACTTAACTCTCAGTAAATAATAATTAACTCTTAACTTAACGCTCAGTAAATAATAATTAACTCTTAACTTAACTCTCAGTGAATAATAATTAACTCTTAACTTAACTCTCAGTAAATAATAATTAACTCTTAACTTAACTCTCAGTAAATAATAATTAACTCTTAACTTAACTCTGTAAATAATAATTAACTCTTAACTTAACTCTCAGTAAATAATAATTAACTCTTAACTTAACTCTTAGTAAATAATAATTAACTCTTAACTCAACTCTCTAAATAATAATTAACTCTTAACTTAACTCTCTAAATAATAATTAACTCTTAACTTAACTCTCTAAATAATAATTAACTCTTAACTTAACTCTCAGTAAATAATAATTAATTCTTAACTTAACTCTCGGTAAATAATAATTAACTCTTAACTTAACTCTCTAAATAATAATTAACTCTTAACTTAACTCTCTAAATAATAATTAACTCTTAATTTACTGTCAGTAAATAATAATTAACTCTTAACTTAACTCTCTAAATAATAATTAACTCTTAACTTAACTCTCAGTAAATAATAATTAACTCTTAACTTAAATCTCTAAATAATAATTAACTCTTAACTTAACTCTCTAAATAATAATTAACTCTCAACTTAACTCTCTAAATAATAATTAACTCTTAACTTAACTCTCTAAATAATAATTAACTCTTAACTTAACTCTCAGTAAATAATAATTAACTCTTAACTTAACTCTCAGTAAATAATAATTAACTCTTAACTTAACTCTCAGTAAATAATAATTAACTCTTAACTTAACTCTTAGTAAATAATAATTAACTTTTAACTTAACTCTCTAAATAATAATTAACTCTTAACTTAACTCTTAGTAAATAATAATTAACTCTTAACTCAACTCTCTAAATAATAATTAACTCTTAACTTAAATCTCTAAATAATAATTAACTCTTAACTTAACTCTCAGTAAATAATAATTAACTCTTAACTTAACTCTCAGTAAATAATAATTAACTCTTAACTTAACTCTCTAAATAATAATTAACTCTTAACTTAACTCTCTAAATAATAATTAACTCTTAACTTAACTCTCTAAATAATAATTAACTCTTAACTTAACTCTCTAAATAATAATTAACTCTTAACTTAACTCTCTAAATAATAATTAACTCTTAACTTAACTCTCTAAATAATAATTAACTCTTAACTTAACTCTCTAAATAATAATTAACTCTTAACTAAACTCTCAGTAAATAATAATTAACTCTTAACTTAACTCTCAGTAAAAAATAATTAACTCTTAACTTAACTCTCAGTAAATAATAATTAACTATTAACTTAACTCTCTATATAATAATTAACTCTTAACTTAACTCTCTAAATAATATTTAACTCTTAACTTAACTCTCTAATTAATAATTAACTCTTAACTTAACTCTCTAAATAATAATTAACTCTTAACTTAACTCTCAGTAAATAATAATTAACTCTTAACTTAACTCTCTAAATAATAATTAACTCTTAACTTAACTCTCTAAATAATAATTAACTCTTAACTTAACTCTTTAAATAATAATTAACTCTTAACTTAACTCTCTAAATAATAATTAACTCTTAACTTAACTCTCTAAATAATAATTAACTCTTAACTTAACTCTCTAAATAATAATTAACTCTTAACTTAACTCTCTAAATAATAATTAACTCTTAACTAAACTCTCAGTAAATAATAATTAACTCTTAACTTAACTCTCAGTAAAAAATAATTAACTCTTAACTTAACTCTCAGTAAATAATAATTAACTATTAACTTAACTCTCTATATAATAATTAACTCTTAACTTAACTCTCTAAATAATATTTAACTCTTAACTTAACTCTCTAAATAATAATTAACTCTTAACTTAACTCTCTAAATAATAATTAACTCTTAACTTAACTCTCAGTAAATAATAATTAACTCTTAACTTAACTCTCTAAATAATAATTAACTCTTAACTTAACTCTCTAAATAATAATTAACTCTTAACTTAACTCTAAGTAAATAATAATTAACTCTTAACTTAACTCTCTAAATAATAATTAACTCTTAACTTAACTCTCTAAATAATAATTAACTCTTAACTTAACTCTCAGTAAATAATAATTAACTTTTAACTTAACTCTCTAAATAATAATTAACTCTTAACTTAACTCTTAGTAAATAATAATTAACTCTTAACTCAACTCTCTAAATAATAATTAACTCTTAACTTAACTCTCTAAATAATAATTAACTCTCAACTTAACTCTCTAAATAATAATTAACTCTTAACTTAACTCTCAGTAAATAATAATTAACTCTTAACTTAACTCTCAGTAAATAATAATTAACTCTTAACTTAACTCTCAGTAAATAATAATTAACTCTTAACTTAACTCTCAGTAAATAATAATTAACTCTTAACTTAACTCTCTAAATAATAATTAACTCTTAACTTAACTCTCAGTAAATAATAATTAACTCTTAACTTAACTCTCTAAATAATAATTAACTCTTAACTTAACTCTCAGTAAATAATAATTAACTCTTAACTTAACTCTCTAAATAATAATTAACTCTTAACTTAACTCTCAGTAAATAATAATTAACTCTTAACTTAACTCTCTAAATAATAATTAACTCTTAACTTAACTCTCTCTAAATAATAATTAACTCTTAACTTAACTCTCAGTAAATAATAATTAACTCTTAACTTAACTCTCAGTAAATAATAATTAACTCTTAACTTAACTCTCAGTAAATAATAATTAACTCTTAACTTAACTCTTAGTAAATAATAATTAACTTTTAACTTAACTCTCTAAATAATAATTAACTCTTAACTTAACTCTTAGTAAATAATAATTAACTCTTAACTCAACTCTCTAAATAATAATTAACTCTTAACTTAACTCTCTAAATAATAATGAACTCTTAACTTAACTCTCTAAATAATAATTAACTCTTAACTTAACTCTCAGTAAATAATAATTAATTCTTAACTTAACTCTCGGTAAATAATAATTAACTCTTAACTTAACTCTCTAAATAATAATTAACTCTTAACTTAACTCTCTAAATAATAATTAACTCTTAACTTAACTCTCTAAATAATAATTAACTCTTAACTTAACTCTCTAAATAATAATTAACTCTTAACTTAACTCTCTAAATAATAATTAACTCTTAACTAAACTCTCAGTAAATAATAATTAACTCTTAACTTAACTCTCAGTAAAAAATAATTAACTCTTAACTTAACTCTCAGTAAATAATAATTAACTATTAACTTAACTCTCTATATAATAATTAACTCTTAACTTAACTCTCTAAATAATATTTAACTCTTAACTTAACTCTCTAAATAATAATTAACTCTTAACTTAACTCTCTAAATAATAATTAACTCTTAACTTAACTCTCAGTAAATAATAATTAACTCTTAACTTAACTCTCTAAATAATAATTAACTCTTAACTTAACTCTCTAAATAATAATTAACTCTTAACTTAACTCTAAGTAAATAATAATTAACTCTTAACTTAACTCTCTAAATAATAATTAACTCTTAACTTAACTCTCTAAATAATAATTAACTCTTAACTTAACTCTCAGTAAATAATAATTAACTTTTAACTTAACTCTCTAAATAATAATTAACTCTTAACTTAACTCTTAGTAAATAATAATTAACTCTTAACTCAACTCTCTAAATAATAATTAACTCTTAACTTAACTCTCTAAATAATAATTAACTCTCAACTTAACTCTCTAAATAATAATTAACTCTTAACTTAACTCTCAGTAAATAATAATTAACTCTTAACTTAACTCTCAGTAAATAATAATTAACTCTTAACTTAACTCTCAGTAAATAATAATTAACTCTTAACTTAACTCTCAGTAAATAATAATTAACTCTTAACTTAACTCTCTAAATAATAATTAACTCTTAACTTAACTCTCAGTAAATAATAATTAACTCTTAACTTAACTCTCTAAATAATAATTAACTCTTAACTTAACTCTCAGTAAATAATAATTAACTCTTAACTTAACTCTCTAAATAATAATTAACTCTTAACTTAACTCTCAGTAAATAATAATTAACTCTTAACTTAACTCTCTAAATAATAATTAACTCTTAACTTAACTCTCTCTAAATAATAATTAACTCTTAACTTAACTCTCAGTAAATAATAATTAACTCTTAACTTAACTCTCAGTAAATAATAATTAACTCTTAACTTAACTCTCAGTAAATAATAATTAACTCTTAACTTAACTCTTAGTAAATAATAATTAACTTTTAACTTAACTCTCTAAATAATAATTAACTCTTAACTTAACTCTTAGTAAATAATAATTAACTCTTAACTCAACTCTCTAAATAATAATTAACTCTTAACTTAACTCTCTAAATAATAATGAACTCTTAACTTAACTCTCTAAATAATAATTAACTCTTAACTTAACTCTCAGTAAATAATAATTAATTCTTAACTTAACTCTCGGTAAATAATAATTAACTCTTAACTTAACTCTCTAAATAATAATTAACTCTTAACTTAACTCTCTAAATAATAATTAACTCTTAATTTACTGTCAGTAAATAATAATTAACTCTTAACTTAACTCTCTAAATAATAATTAACTCTTAACTTAACTCTCAGTAAATAATAATTAACTCTTAACTTAACTCTCTAAATAATAATTAACTCTTAACTTAACTCTCTAAATAATAATTAACTCTCAACTTAACTCTCTAAATAATAATTAACTCTTAACTTAACTCTCTAAATAATAATTAACTCTTAACTTAACTCTCTAAATAATAATTAGCTCTCAACTTAACTCTCTAAATAATAATTAACTCTTAACTTAACTCTCTAAATAATAATTAACTCTTAACTTAACGCTCAGTAAATAATAATTAACTCTTAACTTAACTCTCAGTAAATAATAATTAACTCTTAACTTAACTCTCAGTAAATAATAATTAACTCTTAACTTAACTCTCAGTAAATAATAATTAACTCTTAACTTAACTCTGTAAATAATAATTAACTCTTAACTTAACTCTCAGTAAATAATAATTAACTCTTAACTTAACTCTTAGTAAATAATAATTAACTCTTAACTCAACTCTCTAAATAATAATTAACTCTTAACTTAACTCTCTAAATAATAAGTAACTCTTAACTTAACTCTCTAAATAATAATTAACTCTTAACTTAACTCTCAGTAAATAATAATTAATTCTTAACTTAACTCTCGGTAAATAATAATTAACTCTTAACTTAACTCTCTAAATAATAATTAACTCTTAACTTAACTCTCTAAATAATAATTAACTCTTAATTTACTGTCAGTAAATAATAATTAACTCTTAACTTAACTCTCTAAATAATAATTAACTCTTAACTTAACTCTCAGTAAATAATAATTAACTCTTAACTTAAATCTCTAAATAATAATTAACTCTTAACTTAACTCTCTAAATAATAATTAACTCTCAACTTAACTCTCTAAATAATAATTAACTCTTAACTTAACTCTCTAAATAATAATTAACTCTTAACTTAACTCTCTAAATAATAATTAACTCTCAACTTAACTCTCTAAATAATAATTAACTCTTAACTTAACTCTCTAAATAATAATTAACTCTTAACTTAACTCTCAGTAAATAATAATTAACTCTTAACTTAACTCTCAGTAAATAATAATTAACTCTTAACTTAACTCTCAGTAAATAATAATTAACTCTTAACTTAACTCTCAGTAAATAATAATTAACACTTAACTTAACTCTGTAAATAATAATTAACTCTTAACTTAACTCTCAGTAAATAATAATTAACTCTTAACTTAACTCTCTAAATAATAATTAACTCTTAACTTAACTCTCAGTAAATAATAATTAACTCTTAACTTAACTCTCTAAATAATAATTAACTCTTAACTTAACTCTCTAAATAATAATTAACTCTTAACTTAACTCTCTCTAAATAATAATTAACTCTTAACTTAACTCTCAGTAAATAATAATTAACTCTTAACTTAACTCTCAGTAAATAATAATTAACTCTTAACTTAACTCTCAGTAAATAATAATTAACTCTTAACTTAACTCTTAGTAAATAATAATTAACTTTTAACTTAACTCTCTAAATAATAATTAACTCTTAACTTAACTCTTAGTAAATAATAATTAACTCTTAACTCAACTCTCTAAATAATAATTAACTCTTAACTTAACTCTCTAAATAATAATTAACTCTTAACTTAACTCTCAGTAAATAATAATTAACTCTTAACTTAACTCTCAGTAAATAATAATTAACTCTTAACTTAACTCTCTAAATAATAATTAACTCTTAACTTAACTCTCTAAATAATAATTAACTCTTAACTTAACTCTCTAAATAATAATTAACTCTTAACTTAACTCTCTAAATAATAATTAACTCTTAACTTAACTCTCTAAATAATAATTAACTCTTAACTTAACTCTCTAAATAATAATTAACTCTTAACTTAACTCTCTAAATAATAATTAACTCTTAACTAAACTCTCAGTAAATAATAATTAACTCTTAACTTAACTCTCAGTAAAAAATAATTAACTCTTAACTTAACTCTCAGTAAATAATAATTAACTATTAACTTAACTCTCTATATAATAATTAACTCTTAACTTAACTCTCTAAATAATATTTAACTCTTAACTTAACTCTCTAATTAATAATTAACTCTTAACTTAACTCTCTAAATAATAATTAACTCTTAACTTAACTCTCAGTAAATAATAATTAACTCTTAACTTAACTCTCTAAATAATAATTAACTCTTAACTTAACTCTCTAAATAATAATTAACTCTTAACTTAACTCTTTAAATAATAATTAACTCTTAACTTAACTCTCTAAATAATAATTAACTCTTAAATTAACTCTCAGTAAATAATAATTAACTCTTAACTTAACTCTCTAAATAATAATTAACTCTTAACTTAACTCTCAGTAAATAATAATTAACTCTTAACTTAACTCTCTAAATAATAATTAACTCTTAACTTAACTCTCTAAATAATAATTAACTCTTAACTTAACTCTCTCTAAATAATAATTAACTCTTAACTTAACTCTCAGTAAATAATAATTAACTCTTAACTTAACTCTCAGTAAATAATAATTAACTCTTAACTTAACTCTCAGTAAATAATAATTAACTCTTAACTTAACTCTTAGTAAATAATAATTAACTTTTAACTTAACTCTCTAAATAATAATTAACTCTTAACTTAACTCTTAGTAAATAATAATTAACTCTTAACTCAACTCTCTAAATAATAATTAACTCTTAACTTAACTCTCTAAATAATAATTAACTCTTAACTTAACTCTCAGTAAATAATAATTAACTCTTAACTTAACTCTCAGTAAATAATAATTAACTCTTAACTTAACTCTCTAAATAATAATTAACTCTTAACTTAACTCTCTAAATAATAATTAACTCTTAACTTAACTCTCTAAATAATAATTAACTCTTAACTTAACTCTCTAAATAATAATTAACTCTTAACTTAACTCTCTAAATAATAATTAACTCTTAACTTAACTCTCTAAATAATAATTAACTCTTAACTAAACTCTCAGTAAATAATAATTAACTCTTAACTTAACTCTCAGTAAAAAATAATTAACTCTTAACTTAACTCTCAGTAAATAATAATTAACTATTAACTTAACTCTCTATATAATAATTAACTCTTAACTTAACTCTCTAAATAATATTTAACTCTTAACTTAACTCTCTAATTAATAATTAACTCTTAACTTAACTCTCTAAATAATAATTAACTCTTAACTTAACTCTCAGTAAATAATAATTAACTCTTAACTTAACTCTCTAAATAATAATTAACTCTTAACTTAACTCTCTAAATAATAATTAACTCTTAACTTAACTCTTTAAATAATAATTAACTCTTAACTTAACTCTCTAAATAATAATTAACTCTTAACTTAACTCTCTAAATAATAATTAACTCTTAACTTAACTCTCTAAATAATAATTAACTCTTAACTTAACTCTCAGTAAATAATAATTAACTCTTAACTTAACTCTCAGTAAATAATAATTAACTCTTAACTTAACTCTCAGTAAATAATAATTAACTCTTAACTTAACTCTTAGTAAATAATAATTAACTTTTAACTTAACTCTCTAAATAATAATTAACTCTTAACTTAACTCTTAGTAAATAATAATTAACTCTTAACTCAACTCTCTAAATAATAATTAACTCTTAACTTAACTCTCTAAATAATAATTAACTCTTAACTTAACTCTCAGTAAATAATAATTAACTCTTAACTTAACTCTCAGTAAATAATAATTAACTCTTAACTTAACTCTCTAAATAATAATTAACTCTTAACTTAACTCTCTAAATAATAATTAACTCTTAACTTAACTCTCTAAATAATAATTAACTCTTAACTTAACTCTCTAAATAATAATTAACTCTTAACTTAACTCTCTAAATAATAATTAACTCTTAACTTAACTCTCTAAATAATAATTAACTCTTAACTTAACTCTCTAAATAATAATTAACTCTTAACTAAACTCTCAGTAAATAATAATTAACTCTTAACTTAACTCTCAGTAAAAAATAATTAACTCTTAACTTAACTCTCAGTAAATAATAATTAACTATTAACTTAACTCTCTATATAATAATTAACTCTTAACTTAACTCTCTAAATAATATTTAACTCTTAACTTAACTCTCTAATTAATAATTAACTCTTAACTTAACTCTCTAAATAATAATTAACTCTTAACTTAACTCTCAGTAAATAATAATTAACTCTTAACTTAACTCTCTAAATAATAATTAACTCTTAACTTAACTCTCTAAATAATAATTAACTCTTAACTTAACTCTTTAAATAATAATTAACTCTTAACTTAACTCTCTAAATAATAATTAACTCTTAACTTAACTCTCTAAATAATAATTAACTCTTAACTTAACTCTCTAAATAATAATTAACTCTTAACTTAACTCTCTAAATAATAATTAACTCTTAACTAAACTCTCAGTAAATAATAATTAACTCTTAACTTAACTCTCAGTAAAAAATAATTAACTCTTAACTTAACTCTCAGTAAATAATAATTAACTATTAACTTAACTCTCTATATAATAATTAACTCTTAACTTAACTCTCTAAATAATATTTAACTCTTAACTTAACTCTCTAAATAATAATTAACTCTTAACTTAACTCTCTAAATAATAATTAACTCTTAACTTAACTCTCTAAATAATAATTAACTCTTAACTTAACTCTCTAAATAATAATTAACTCTTAACTTAACTCTCAGTAAATAATAATTAACTCTTAACTTAACTCTCTAAATAATAATTAACTCTTAACTTAACTCTCTAAATAATAATTAACTCTTAACTTAACTCTCTAAATAATAATTAACTCTTAACTTAACTCTCAGTAAATAATAATTAACTCTTAACTTAACTCTCTAAATAATAATTAACTCTTAACTTAACTCTCAGTAAATAATAATTAACTCTTAACTTAACTCTCTAAATAATAATTAACTCTTAACTTAACTCTCAGTAAATAATAATTAACTCTTAACTTAACTCTCTAAATAATAATTAACTCTTAACTTAACTCTCTAAATAATAATTAACTCTTAACTTAACTCTCTAAATAATAATTAACTCTTAACTTAACTCTCAGTAAATAATAATTAACTCTTAACTTAACTCTCTAAATAATAATTAACTCTTAACTTAACTCTCAGTAAATAATAATTAACTCTTAACTTAACTCTCAGTAAATAATAATTAACTCTTAACTTAACTCTCTAAATAATAATTAACTCTTGGTGTGTACATTGACTTACCTTTTCGATGCTGTCGAAGAGCAGGGAGGCGACGTCTGCAATCGCAGTCTGCTGTACCACGACGGTTAAGGCTGCCGCCAGCAGGGCGTGGTCATTAGACACGCCCCCAATGTTGAAACGCTGGGCCCTGATTCGCCGACCGATGTCGCTGATCACGTAATCGCTATTGTAGCTCAGAAAGGAAGACATATCACTGCGGAGGTCGTGGGGTAGAGGTAGGTGAGGGGTAAAAGGAGTAGGGTTGTGTAGGGGTAGGGCATATCGGTAATATGGGTTATGGGGGTAGGGTAAGGGTAGGTTGATGTATGGTGTTAATATCAGTAGGAATGAGTTATGGGGGTACTATAGGTAGTATGGGTAATAGGTGGAATATAGGGGTGGGAGGGTAATAAGGGTAATAAGGGCAGGGTTAGGATATGGAGTTTAATAAATAGGAGGATTAGGGGAAGGGTTAAATTGTGAAGAAAATGAAGTAGGGGGGATGTGGGAGATGGAATACGGAGTGGAGTCAAAGAGGTGCGGATATAGCGAGGAGATAACAAAGGTTCAGGTATGGATCAGAAGGGACCGGATTTGCTAGCTAGGTAGAGGTATGAGCCGAGTTAAAGGGTGGGGAGGAAGGTAGTGGAGAAGGAGATACGATCGATGTAGGTAACACTAACGACTGACCGCTAGCTGAGACCATGGCGGTCAAGCAGCGAAAACCGGCTTCCGACACCAGGCTACAGCTGCTGCCGGTACGTTCGAGAATAGGGTACAAACAATGCATCACGTGATTAGTGAACTCGGGCCCACATATCTGTAACAATATCACCGTATCCGATTAGCATACTTTGGTCTAGATAATGAGATTGCAGACTAAATAGAAGTTAGTATTATATTTTGAAATACATCGTTAGTGAACAGTGGCCTAGTTTTCCAATTTATAATTTATTTGGATTTTGAAAAGCCCAATAAACAAATAACACTTTTAGCAGTAAACAAATTATACACTGATTATTA
This sequence comes from Osedax frankpressi, assembly GCA_964035775.1. NCBI lineage: Eukaryota > Metazoa > Annelida > Polychaeta > Sabellida > Siboglinidae > Osedax > Osedax frankpressi. The sequence goes on from CAXIVS010000066.1 coordinate 35,414, forward strand.
CATAATTTATATTCAAAGGTTATATCTAGATATTTAAATACCCAGATATGTAATATTCAATTAAATTATAGAAATAATATGCGGATATTGAATTCCCCAATACACAAGTTATACATGACATGCTTAATTTACATGTTATAAATACAAGCTAAATAACCATATACATAAATCTTTTAACTAAACAATAATATTCATACAATAATATAACGAATACCCGGGTATTGAATACCCTCTAGAAATGCCGGCACGCGAGATGATGAACAAACCTTAGCCATATTACCGATGCCCTCGAGAATAAAATACAAGAGAACCGAAGAGCGCCTATCTCCGCGAACGGTCAAGGTCGCTTGACCGCCGTCTCCGTTGAGTATATCGAGGTATGCGTCGAGTAAGGACCTGCGAAGTAGCGGCGAAATCGCGTGAGCTCGTTGCTAACGGCAACGAGATGACGGCGCATTCGGAGGTACACCCTACGAGACCCGTTGAACTCATTTAAGCAATTCTACAGAGTTCAACAGAGTTCAGCGTTAACGGAGTTAACAACATTTCGACTCTCCTAAATAACGCCCGACGCGAACTCTATTCGTAAATGAATTGCCAACAGATAGAACCTATCGGTGTCGACCCACAAAACTTGTATCTACTGGTGTCCACTAATCTATTTTAACCTTATCATGTCTTCGCTATAAACAAAACTCTTCGGAATATTCTGCAACTCATTATTGCAACCTGAGAAAGTTCAATTATTTGTGTTATTTGTGAGAGGGATTAGGGTTAGTTGAAGGTGTGAAAGAGAGTGAGAAAGGGTGATAAAGAAAGTGGATAAAGGGAGTGATGGGGTGGGAGTGTGAGATGGAGATGGAGGGATTGAGGGAGAGGGTTAGGGAAATTGGGAAATTGATAAAGGGAAGAGATAAAGGAGAGAGGGAGAAGAAAGCTGAGGTAGGAGCTAGGGGAGGATGAGATAGACTAAGAGAGGGAGAGAAGATATGGGAGAATAAGATAGACTAAGAGAGATAGGGACATAGAGAAGAAAGGGGAGGAGGAAGTAGACTAAGAGAGAGATAGGTATAAGCATTAATTACCAATTCCGGCATTTCCCAGTAAAACAGAGTTGACGATAACAATAGCTTGAACTTTGAAATTTGAATTATCAACATCCAAATGATCACGAAAGAGAGCCAAGACAGACTCGAGGTCTCCTGGTGAGAGAGATACCATTGTTGAAATGTGGTTCAATATATGTGGTATATAAAGTAAATACATTGATTAGATATATTTCTTATCATGGCTGTAGTCATATATTACATCACATATATTACATGACATATATTACATCACATATATTACATCATATATATATTACATAACATATATTACATCACATATATTACATCGCATATAATAATATTCACATTTAATATTCACACGGAATAATGAACCTGATTAATGAAATGAGAGAAATAGAGAATTACAAGACCACGGAAGTCTACAGAGAATATTCTAGAGAACAAATTTACCGTAATATCCGATTAATGTTGATATCTTCACAATCTCTTTGTAGACGGTGGAGCAAGTGAAATATTCAGACATGTCGTATGAGGTCAAGGTGGGATCTTCATCTTTTATGTCGACAATCCTCCTATCTTATTTAGATAAGGGTCATTATTTTGGGGAACCACATTCATTAGTAACGTGGAATTCAGTTTATTATAATTATTTTATTAATTTTGTAATTAAATTTTGGCATTTTTCTCTTAATTTGTTATCAAAATCCAATAAAAATTAAATAGATTCACGAACAAAAACTTAAAAATACAGAATTATGTAATCCAGTTTTTATATAATTTTTTATGTAGATCTTAATATATACATATGTACATATAAATATGTACATATACATATGTAAGGAATATTTCACACCCAAAATAAAATATATTACAAATTAAATCTGAAACCACTAACTACTCTACTTAAACTTACTATCTACTCTACTTAAACTTACTAACTACTCTATTCAAACTTACTATCTACTCTACTTAAACTTATTAACTACTCTACTTAAATTTACTAACTACTATACTTAAACGTACTATCTACTCTACTAAACTTACTATCTAATCTACTTAAACTTACTAACTACTCTACTTAAACTTACTAACTACTCTACTTAAACTTACTATCTACTCTACTTAATCTTACTAACTACTATACAAACAATGATAATCAATCTCGAAAAATAACTTACAATATGTAGACTGAGAGCTTCGTAAGATCTTTCTGGAATCCAATTGAAGCGAATGTAACATTAACTATAAATTAAGTTATATTATTATCACTTATCAATATTAATATTGCAATTATCATAATTAGTAATAATTAATTAAAATATATAATTATTAGCTAAATAAAAATATTAATTTATTTATAAATTTCTATGTAATAAAACGACTGTAACCTAAATTTATAGATCAATATAGAATTTTAAATTGAATTTAACCAGGCCAAAGTACACACCGAAGAAAGTTTCTGCGAATGTACTTCAGACATCAGCAGTAAATCGAGATCGGTGATAGGGGAACTGGCGGAGGTAACCGTAGCGTCGGTTGAAGGTGGCGTGGAAGTGCCGGCGGTAGAGTTGAGTTGTGTTATGTAACGTCGATGACTCATCAGAGTTAAGTATCCGGTCAACACTCGAAGTTCTTTCGCCTTCAGTACGTCGTCGACTATATAAACACAGAGTAGGACTGGTGAAATGGACAGGGAAGAGGCTGGTGAAATGGACAGGGAAGAGGCTGGTGAAATGGACAGGGAAGAGGTTGATGAAATGGACAGGGAAGAGGCTGGTGAAATAGAAAGGGAAGAGGTTGATGAAATGGACAGGGCAGAGGTTGATGAAATGGACAGGGAAGAGGCTGGTGAAATAGAAAGGGAAGAGGTTGATGAAATGGACAGTGAAGATGCTGGTGAAATGGACAGGGAAGAGGCTGGTGAAATGAACAGAGAAGAAACTGGAGAAATGGACAGAGTAAGACTAATGAAATGGACTGATTGACTAATGAAATGGACAAATTAAGACTAATGAAATGAAAAGATTAAGACTGGTGAAATGAACAGAGATAAGGAACTGAGGAAATGAAATAAATGAACCGAGAGAGTGATTAGGTAGGAATATACGACTGAATGCAATGTTCGATGGCATGTGAAGGTACGAGATGCTAAAATGAAGGAACTGAGGAAATGGTGTTTAACACCAATCAAGAGATTGGCGATAGGCATTTATTGTTATCGACGTAATTGACCGAAGAGAATTGAAGAGATTTAGTGAATGAGGAGGAAGACGACCTAGCATAGGCGTAGAAATGAGCGGAATGTTCTAAAAGGTTCTAGAGATCAGAAAATGGAAGATGGTAATTACTAAAATTAAGTAGATATAGATACCAATGGATTGTAGACGACGGGAGAGGAAATCAATTATTTTCCATTTCATATTAAGTTAATTATCATTAAATGATAATTCTAATGAAATTCGACCAAAATGAAATAGAAATAAATAATTAATAATTATTAAACAGACCTGAATTCCTAATGAGTGCAGGAAGTCTATCCAGAGTCATATACAAATTCTCCATGAGGTTTATTTGACCTGTTGGGTGAAATTATGATCATTTAGTCGACTGAAATAGACTTCACGAGTGAGCAAGATATATACAATACCATGTATACGAATGAATAGATTTCCACTCGTTTGTATATAAAGTAAATGGAATTATGTTATAAATTTCTTTAAATTGATTATATGAATATTTTGTTTCCTCGTAAATTATGTTTTAGAAGGTACATGTTATTTTCGTATCAAGAATTATTAATTATTAATTTATTATAACGCATCGAAAATTATAATCTATTTAAATTTATAAAATAATATATATAATATATCAGATATATATACTTGTAAATATAGGTAATGTACGATATGTAAGGTATTAATAATACAGGTTTAGTTCAAATGATATCTAAATTCATCTGCTGTAAGTAGACTAAACCATTATAAGAGTTCAAAACTAGATTCAGGCAGTCGCGGGCAAATTTCTTATTGTCTCGCATGGGATCCGATAAACCAAGAAGTAGGGTTTCCACCGCCAGCAGTCGTATATCTTGCATGAAACTAGGGTGGGGAGGGTTGATGGGGGGTGAGGAGGGGTGGGGAGGTGTGAGGAGAGGTGAGGAGGGGTGGGGAGGGGTGAGGAGGGGTGTGGAGGGGTGAGGAGGGGTGAGGAGGTGTGAGGAGGTGTGAGGAGGGGTGTGGAGGGGTGAGGAGGGGTGAGGAGGGGTGAGGAGGTGAGGAGGGGTGAGGAGGGGTGAGGAGGGGTGGGGAGAGGTGAGGAGGGGTGAGGAGGGGTGAGGAGGGGTGAGGAGGGGTGAGGAGGTGTGAGGAGGTGTGAGGAGGGGTGTGGAGGGGTGAGGAGGGGTGAGGAGGGGTGAGGAGGTGAGGAGGGGTGAGGAGGGGTGAGGAGGGGTGGGGAGAGGTGAGGAGGGGTGAGGAGGGGTGAGGAGGGGTGAGGAGGGGTGAGGAGGGGTGAGGAGGTGAGGAGGGGTGAGGAGGGGTGAGGAGGGGTGGGGAGAGGTGAGGAGGGGTGGGGAGGGGTGGGGAGGGGTGGGGAGGGGTGGGGAGGGGTGAGGAGGGGTGAGGAGGGGTGAGGAGGGGTGAGGAGGGGTGGGGAGGGGTGAGGAGGGGGGTGGGGAGGGTTGAGG